>CM076580.1:941228914-941464197 GCA_034641835.2 Pinus albicaulis
TAGGAACTTGCGCTGTAACATTTGATGATTGTTGCTAGACCCCTGCTGGGCTAGTAGGGATCGCCTCTGTCCGCAGAGGGGATTTACCTCCTCAACAATTTGGCGACTCCGCTGGGGATCGTCTAGATTTCACTGTCTCGTTTAGATTGTCTCGTTTTGATTGTTTTATGATTTTCCTTGCTTGGTTAGCCTTCTGGGTTGGGTTCTTTTGCTGTTTTTTGCTTCTTGGTTTGCTTAGTTTACATTGATCTGCTTCTGGAGTAGTTCTTTCTTGTTTTTGGCTGAGAAACTCGACTGGCGCGCTTTTTAGCCCGACAGTCGCGCCAATTGGCGCATGTTGCTTTTGTATAGCCCGCGCCAATTGCTTTCTGGCGCCAGTTGCAGCCTTACAGTCGCGCCACTCCTGTAGGGTATTTGAGTTTGCTCAGTTTTGAGCTCTCTGGGTCTGGTCAGTGCTTTTCTTCTTGATTTTTCGACTACCTGAGTGTGTTGGGGTCTTGTTTGACTGGGAATTTGCCTTCGTCCCTTGGTTGTTTGCTTTTATCTATCGATTTCATGTTTTAAGCCCTAGGGCATCTGGTGGCTTTGTGTATCGAGCCCTCCTTGGGAGTTTTGGTGTTTCGTTTATCCAGTCAACTCTCTGATTGCGCCTCTGCATTCTTTTAGTAGTTGTTCACTGTTTTGTTGCGATTTTTGGGTGATTGCTCGTTTCTTCATTCAAATTTCGTTTGGTCTTGCTTTGGGCCTAGATCACACGGTCCATTGGAGCCTTTGAGTCTTTTCTTGGTTTTGAGAGACTTTGGTCGATTTGAGATCTGATTGCTTGTGTCATTGAGTGAAATTTGTTTGTTTTCGGTTGTTTAGTGTGTCAGCTATCAAACATTGAAAACAAAAAAAAAAAAAAAACTCTTGTGCTTTTGGTTGAATTAGTGCAAATTGAAATTTTTCGATTTTACTAGTGATTAGTGATTTGAATGAAAAGTTTTCAATTTCATTAGTTGCATTAGAGATCTCATTGTTTGTCTTTCGATCATTTGGTTTGTGTAAAGACTCTCAACTCTTCTGTAGCTAGTTTTCATCGAACGAAATGGTCTACTGTGGCATGTAGCTTTGCATTTAGGAGTTTTTGAAACAATACATTCGTTAGGGCCTGAAAATTGAAACCTAATTGAAGATCAAATTTAAAATCTATTCAATTAACCTAAGGCAGCATTGAAATCTAACGAAACATATTTAGAGGTCTAGGCTAGAGACGTGTTCCGGCGTCTTTAAACCTAGCAGTTGTCGTTCGCCTTTTGGCTTTAGACAGCGCTAGTACGGACTTGTGCTCCCCGTACCGTCGCGTATATAAAGGGAGACCCCTCTAGTTTTTCAATCCTTTATCCATAGGAAGCCGAGTCTGCCGCCCTATACCCGTGATACACCGAACACAACATTCAGGGAGATTGCCTGCACGTACGGAAAGTCCTTGGTTGATTTCTTCTTCATTATTAAAACCAAGGTGTATATTGCAGTTCACGGTTATTTGGTACACCCTTTGTGCCTAGTATTCCTGAGCAGTCATTTGGTCTTTTCTGACTCCCTAAATTTGAAAAGACCGTCAAGCGTTTGTCCTTTCACGCTTGTGTCAAACCTGAAAGAGATAGAGTCATCTTTTATCGTTTCTCGACTCTTAAAACATGAAACGGTGAAGTTTCTTATTTTTCAATGTGGTAAAATTAATCACCCACGATTATACACCCTGTTAGATATTGCTTGTTGACCGCTTGATCGTGTGTCTTGATTCTTTTTCAGCCCATGTGTGTGTTTGCTTCTTTTTCTCTGGTCGTTTGCCACAGTGGCGGAACCTTCGGTTTCGTCTACTGGTAGTCCTTACACGGACGATTCTTCAGAGGCTTCCCAATCCTCTGCTGAACCGCAGCAGCCTATTGTTTCCGAGTTTCCTGACGGGGGACCGGTTCTTGCTGAGCAACCCTTTGGAGGACCAGTTGAGTTCAATTGGCCCTTTTCGGACCCTGTGTCTGAATTGAGATTAGGAGATGATTTCCTTTCTCTTACCTCGGGTTCGCCTTTTGTTGCTGCTGTATTTCCTCCTAGTCCTCGCCGTCTCTTGCGTGATTTAACGGCAGGATCAACCATGAGTGATTCTGGTGAGGAAATCCCAACGTCTGGTGAAGACTATCAGCTCTTCCCACGAAGATTGTTTCAGGGAGACAACTCTGAGCTGGCTGACATGTCAACAGCCAGTCCCTCTTTACCATAGGGATACAGATCTTTGGGTCAGATCGTTTCCGCCGCAGCCTCAATGGGAGTGTCAGCTCCTTCTCCGAGGCCAGCTACTACTACACCCGGGGTGTCTCCTCAGACGCCCGTTACTTCTGTTCCCGTCTGGCCCACTGTCTGTGTGGCCGCCTCTTCTCCTGTTGTCACAGCATCTGCTATGAGGGCTGTGCCAACTCATGAAGATGTTTATCTAGTGACTGTTATACCGGAGAACATCTCTCCGGAGGAGTATCGGTTGTCTTTGCAACAGCCGAACGCCGAGGTTGGACCATCCTCCCAAGATCCCAACCGCTCTTACTTTTCGCACTATGCACAGGATGGTACACCCGTGTATGCTTTCCCAGGTTAGTATGATGAGCACGGGGAGATTTTACGTCTACCCGCTCCTGAGGCTTACCTCTATGCCCAAGGTTACCTTATAACCAGGCTTATAACCCACAAGGACAGCCTTTCCAAGGCCAACCTTCGGGCCAACCTGGCTATCTTTATGATCCATAGGGGCAGCCCATGCAAGGCTATCTTATCGGCCAACAAGGGCCATCGTACGGTCCGCAAGGACAGTATTATAGCCCTTCCGGTCAACCTGTTCAGCCTCAGCCGGGGTATCAACCGGGACCGGTCTATGGTCCTGGGGGGCAAATCTAGCCTTCTTTACCTATGCAACCTCAGTATCCTGTTGTTTCTAACGTTGCATATCAGGCGGGACCATCCTATGGTTCCGCTTCAAGTCAAACCGGTTTCCAGCAACCACCTGGTCCTGTTCCACCACCAGGCCAACCAGCCCATCCGGCACAACCTGGTGTTCCGCCTCCAAGCCAACCGGTCCATCCGGTACAACCTGGGGCTCATTCACAACTAGGCCAGCCTGCTCAACCGGCGCCACCTGTTTATCCGGGCCAACCTGTTCATTCAGGGCAGCCTTCTCAGTCAGGTCAACCTGTTCACTCAAAGCAGCTCGCTCATTCTATTAACCCTGTTCAGCAACCGACTCATTCAATGCCGCAGCCAAATCAACAGCTACGCCCTACTTATCAAGCTCTGCAAGGTTCCACTTTTCAGTAGCCTACTCATCCTTAGGGTGGTTATTATCCTCATGGTCAATCTCAACTGAATTATAACCACCCCAGAGGCTCTCAGTATTATCCTCCTCCACCCGGTTTTACCTATACTCAGCAGCCAAATCCAAACGCTGCTTACACCAGGCCGACATATAATCAGGGTCCGTACCCTGGTTATCAGGCCCCACACTCTGGTTACCAGCATCCAAATCAGTCTGGTTATACGACCTACACCCCCTACGGTCAGAATCCTACGGGACAGAACCCATGGGGGCAAGGATATTCACAACCATTGTGGAGTACAGGTAACGGTCCTCATCCTGGGTCTGGCATGCCGGTCAATCCTCCATTGCTGTTCCTAGCCACCTTGGAGTTGCCGGATGTTTCAAAGTTGACCAATGATCTGATTTTACATAATCCATATTGGCCTCCGGTTCCCACCAAGATACCAGGTGATTGCCCCAAGTTTGAGGGAAAAGCTGGAGAGGACCCCCAGGCACATGTGATGACGTATCATCTTTGGTGTTCGTCTAACTCTTGGGTCGACGATTCGATTCGCTTGCGCCTCTTCCAACGTACTTTAACTGGAGCTGCTGCTAAGTGGTACATAGAGTTATCCCGCGGAATTTTCCAAGATTTCAATTCTTTAGCCATGGCTTTCCTCACGCACTTCCAGTTACCGGTTCGTTATGAAGCCGGGACGCACCTCCTGACTTCTCTGAAGCAGGACAAAGCCACTCACATCTCTGATCACATTCATGAGTGGCGGCGCCGTCGTAGACTAATCAAGTTTCACATACCTGATCAGATACTGACTCACTGGTTCACCACCTCCTTTGTGAATAAAATCGCTCAGGATATTGCGATGGGAGCATGTGTGACAGAGGAACAAGCCATTGTGCGTGCCCAATATCTGGATCTTGTATATTCTCAGTCCGGCACGCTTTATGATATCTTGCCTGATGCCCCGCGGTCCGGAACCTCTAAGGCTCCGCCTACCCCTGCGGTGGATGGTGTCATTGGTTCTGTCTCTCAGAATTCGAAGAAATATTCGAATGGGAAGCAGAAGTCTAATTCTTCCAACAATGCTCCTGCTAATCCCGCCCCCTCCGATTCTGGTAAAACTGCGGAAGTGAATGCCGTTCAGGCCAATCCTACGGAGAAAACTTCCAAGGGGAAAAAGAAGGGCAAAGGAAAATCTAAATCTGATGCCCCAAAGCCAGAATCTAAATCTCGCACTGAGGATGGCTCTCAGCGTAAACCGAAGTACCCTTGCCTCATTTGTGAAGGGGACCATTATACTAAGGATTGTCCATGACGATCCGAGGTTAGTCAACTTCTTAAGGGCCCTAAAGGGACTCCGGCTGTTTTAAAAGAGCCATTTCCATCTCAGCAGACCCAGATGGTCGAACAGCCGTCACCATCTGCATCGTTTGGGTCTCAGGTTTTCATGGTGAAGAGTGTTGCACCTATCTCTGTCGCTACGCGGTCGAAGGATTACAACGAATCGCGGCAGGCACCCGGGAAGGCAGTTGCGGATGGACCGCCTCCCCTACCTGCCTCCGGTTCGTTGGAAATCGAGAAGCCTACTCCTGAACCCGTTGTGAAACCACCTTCTAAAGGTGTCCTTCGAAGATCTTCTTATAATCCGAATGCTCGTGCCGCTCAACATTACAACATTGTTGAGGATTTGGCACAGGCGCCGTCTGCCATGTCTGCGCTAGAAGTTCTTCAAAGTTGTCCTTCGCAACGGAAGGCTTTACTGTCTGCGATCGGGGGCATTGATCCCGCCGACTCGAGTCTTCTCACCTTCGATTTGGAGAATTTCACTCCCCGGCTTCCACATCAAATCGCTCTGATTATTCAAGTCGGGATTAACGGTCTGAACATTCATAGGGCCATTGTGGATGAAGGTGCATCTACCTGCGTTATGTCCTCCGCTTGCTGGAAGGCCATCGGCTCTCCAACCCTTTCGTCATCCCCCAATGCCCTTGAGGCATTTGATGGTCGGGAATCTAAACCCCTGGGTGTTCTCGAGAGTCTAGCGATCACATTACAGGGAAAAACTGTCAACGTAGAAGTGGAAGTGGTTGACGCTAAACTCAACTACAATATACTTCTTGGCCGCAGCTGGACCCATGCCATGCTCTGCATGCCATCCATCGTCTTTCGATTCATTAAGTTCCCTCACGAGGGCAAGATTGTCACGGTGGATCAGTTGTCATTTTTCACCTCTACCTCTGAGAACAACGTGCCATACGTGGATCAAATTCCGAATTCCCCGGACAGTGTGGGACCTAGTCTCTTCAAAGACCCGGTCCTCATGGGTATTTTTCCAGCACCGCCACCGCACACCGCTCAAGTCAACATGATGTCCAGGTCCGATGACCCCTGGCTTATTCCTACGCCTGAGCAGGTGTTTGAGTTTGGAGAATCAATGCCCTTGACGCCAGTAGAGATTAGCTACTGTGAAATTGTTGCCGCATCTGATCCTCCACCTCCTCAGCATGCTCCTTTGAGCATGGCTCTCGACGTCTACTCTCAATCCCCCTGGCTTGGTCAGGCTGATTCACCTGATCCTCTCAAAGAGACTTTTCCTTCCGATGAGGCCATCATTGAAACTATGTCTCTTGAGGAGCTACCTTGGGGCGATGGACATCATCGCTCCTCTTTTATGCCTAGCTTGGGGGCAATGACTGACTGTCTGGAGCGTTATGCTACTCAGGTTCCTACCCCTCCTCTTCAAACGCCCATTTTGACACACGAGGTTTTTTCGGAGGGTAACCTGAGTAACATTACTCAAACTGTTCCAATCAACATCTCCGTTAAACCGGGGATCGTTGAGAATATTCACGTGGGTGTGACTTGTTCTCTCGATGAGATTCAAGTCTATACTGAGCTTTTCAAAGAATTCAGAGATGTTTTCGCGTGGTCTTACGAGGAAATGTTGGGGATTGATCCCACTATCGTAGTGCACGAGATTCCAACCTATCCAGGTGCGAAACCCGTGCGCCAACGCTTACGCCCCATGCATCCTCGAAAAGCCGCCGCCATCAAGGCAGAAGTTGAAAAACTTCTGAACGCGGGTTTTATTTATCCCATCCCCCTCACAGAATGGGTGTCTAACATTGTCCCTGTCGATAAAAAGTAGGGTACGATTAGAGTCTGTGTTGATTATCGCGACATCAATCGCGCCTGTCCAAAGGATAATTATCCCACTCCGTTTATAGACCATATCATCGACGAATGTGCCGGGAGTGAGATCTATTCCTTAATGGACGGTTTCTCGGGATATAATCAAATCAATATTGCACCTGAGGATCAACACAAGACCACATTCATCCGTCCGTGGGGTACTTTCGCGTATAAAAAGCTCCCGTTCGGCTTGAAGAACGCTGGAGCCACTTTTCAGCGTGCGATGTCCTATGCTTCTCATGACATTCGCCATATCGTTCAGCCTTATCTGGACGACTTGCCAGCCCTTTCGGGTAAGCGAGAGGACCATCTTGAGCATCTCCGCCAGATCTTTCTTCGTTGCAGGCGCTACAACGTCAGGCTCAATCCTCATAAATGCGTCTTCTGCGTTGATTCTGGCCGTCTTTTAGGATTCATAGTCTCGAAAGACAGAATTCGCCTTGACCCTTTAAAGGTCGAGGCCATCATAAATCTCCCATCACCCTCCTCCCTATATCAGTTACAGAGTCTGCAAGGGAAAGCGAACTTTCTTCGGTGCTTTATCCCGAATTATGCCGAGGTGGCCAAAGGATTCACTCGTTTATTAAAGCAGAACGTTCCCTTCCATTGGGACGAAATTTCTCAGCAATCCTTTGAGAAGCTGAAGACGTTGCTTGTCAATGCTCCGTTGCTTCGTCCTCCGGACTACCACCGCGACTTCACTTTATATCTAGCCGCCGCATTTAGCACCATAGCCATGGTCTTGGTGCGGGATGACGATGACGGTGATGAACATGTTGTTTATTATCTGTCACAGAACCTTCTCGATCCAGAAACGCGTTATGCTCATGTCGAGAAGTTGGCATTAGCAGCAGTACACGCTGTACAGCGCTTTCGCCATTACATCCTTTTGCGTACGATAACAGTGGTTTCAGACTGCAACCCTATGACGTATATTCTTTCTAGACAATTACTGGGGGGCAAGTACTCCAAATGGATTGTGATCCTGCAGGAGTTTGACTTAGAGTTCACTACTACTAAGTCAACTAAATCACTGGTCTTCGCGGATTTGATATGTTCTCTCCCTACAGACTCTGCTCCCTCACACTCTGAAGACCATATACCGGACGAAACGCTTTTCCTCATCAGTACTCGTGACCCTTGGTACGGTGACATAATAGTGTATCTTCAGACCTCGACGTTTCGGTCTGAGTTGGATAAAGCTGCCCGCCGTCGGATTCGGCACTAGTCCCAGCCCTACCGTATAGTAGGAGATACCTTATACCGCATTGGAGTAGATTCGGTGCTTCGGCGATGCCTAACCTTGGAAGAGGCTGAAAAGGTCCTAAATGACTGCCACAGTGGCGCCTGTGGTGGACATATGTCCGGGTATGCTACTGCCCAGAAGATTCTGCGAGCAGGTTATTTCTGGCCTTCCATATTCAAAGACTGTATCACTGCAGTCCGTAAATGTCATGCGTGCCAGATATTTCAGCGCAAGATGCGCGCGCCGCCTTTACCATTGCATCCCGTTATTACCATTGGCCCTTTTGCGAAATGGGGCGTCGATTTTATGACGTGTAACCCTTACTCGGCTGGGGGGCATGCGTATATAATTGTCACCGTCGACTACTTCACCAAGTGGGCCGAGGCGATGCCTACACTAGCTGCTGACGGGAAAATGGCTACTCAATTTATATTCAACCACGTTATTGCATGGTTTGGGGTTCCTCAAGCCATCGTCACTGATCACGATACTCATTTCCGAGATTATATGATGGCGGAGCTGACTTCAAAGTTGGGCTTGCGTCACGACAGCTCAACACCATATTACCCTCAGGCGAATGGTCAGGTTGAAGCAGTGAACAAGGTTTTGGTCACTATGCTTTAGCGAACAGTTGGTATTCACAAATCCAATTGGCATCTCCAACTGTTCTCAGCTCTCTGGGCATACCGAACATCTGCAAAGAGTGCAACTGGGTTCACACCATTTCAATTGGTGTATGGCCTGGAAGCAACTCTTCCGGTTGAATGCGAGATTCCTTCGTTGAAATTAGCTGTGGAGCTTCTACCTAATACTTCTGCTGAGGAAGAACGTCTTCTGTATCTGGAATGGTTAGATGAAACCCGTCGTCTGGCTGCTTTGGTTATCGAAGCACAAAAGAAGAGGGTCAAAACTCATTTTGATCAATCTGTTTCTCCTCGTTCCTTTATCGAAGGAGACCTCGTCCTCCTGTACGATCAAGCACATGACAAGCTTGGAGCCGGTAAGTTCCAGCCTATGTGGCATGGGCCCTATATAGTAAAATGCGTTTTGAAAAACGGGGCCTACGAGCTTATAGATTATGAAGGAGTTCCGCTGGCGCAGCCCAGAAATGGGTTGTACCTCAAAAAGTACTATGCCTGAAGTGATTTCTTGGTGTGGTGTGTGTACATAGGTGTGTGATTTTCATTTGTGTGCATGTGTAGTGTGGTGGGCTTTGTAAACATCTTGCTGATCGGGTCTTCCTGGTTGTGCGGATGTCTATTCATCCATTGGTTGGTTTCGTGGATGGTGCCTCCCGCAGTACCAGGAATCTGTCTTCAGCAGCCTGGGTAATCTATGATCCTGTTGGTGAGTTGGTCAACCTGCAAGGAGTGTGTCTAGGACGTACCACGAACAACATCGCGGAATATAGTGCTGTGTTAGAATTATTAACCGAGGCAGTAAACCTTGGTATCCGTGAATTGCTCGTGTATCTAGATTCGCAACTTGTAGTGTTACAACTGAACGGATACTATTCGGTAAGGAACCCGTCCATCTTACGTCTGTATCTGCGTATTCGATTACTGGAAAGAAATTTTGACTACATTACATATCATCATATACCCAGGCATTTGAATACATTAACAGATGCAGTAGAAAATTTGGTATTAGACAGACATTTGCGCAATTTGTAAATCATCATCACATATAAAGAAAGATCCATCGAAATAGATATGCATATATATATAGATATCGAAATGTTTACATAGAGTGTGTCACATAAAGTCAAAATATACATAATCGTCTTAAGTACATCCGGAGACGATGCATCCGTTAGACTCCGTCTTGTCTAACCTCTGTCAGAGTCAAATGCAGACAGGTAGCTGTCAAAGTCTCAGTTCAATATACAGGCCAATGCCAATCAGCTTTCACCCACTGCTACTTAGATGTTTGCAAAGCTTGTTTTCAGAACGTTTCAATAACACTTGCAGGCTAGGAGAAGGACCAGTAGCTGTTTATATCAGGAATGTCATCAATGAGAAATTGATTCTTCTTCAAAAGCCTGTTTTGAAGAAGAAATCATCAAATATGTTTTGGTAATAAATAGGTAAGTGGTCAAAATATTTCAAATTTTACAGTTCTTCAGTGGCACCAGCTTCAAGCATCCCTGCAAAAGACAACAAGCATTTCAATTCAAAAATTCAGAAAAGCCAAAGAGAAAACATTATATTAAAGGACCAAAGGACAAAATGCCAAAAACATTATAGTGTGGGCTATCAAACAAATTCAAAAAATCAAATCTGATTTGGAAGGATATTTCTCTCATGTATAAATAATGGAAATCAGGTTCATTTGCTAAAATCCACAGCATAGAAGTCGAATTGCAGTGATTGAGGGCCAAAATCGTGTTTTGCAGAAGTGTTGACAGGGTCTGGAGGGCATGCGACCCACTTGAGGGAGATGCGACCCACTTGGAAAATGCGACCCACCTGTGCGTTTTGACCAGTGCAAATTTAAACGCATGCGACCCACTTGAGGGGGATGCGACCCACTTGAAGATAGAACTCAGGAAATTCATGTTGTGCGCCTGGGCCGTGTTGAATCAATTCCTGCATAGCCTACCAAACAAACAAATTGCTTCGGCAACAAGTATACATGGATGTGATCGTGGAAGACATCTGTGGAGATATCTACGCCATTATTGAGAGGATTGAGGCTATGCAAGTTGCATAAAATGGTCCTGCGTTGAGGACTGTGGGTGTTAAAGGTTTTAATATCTCTGCTGGAGGAAAGAAGACTCGTCATTACAGGGATGACAACTCCAAGGGGCCAAGATAAATCTATTCTATTGTCTGATCCTGCTACTTAACTACGTCCATATTTTGTTATGTTTCCATGTAAATGTTACTATATTCTTGGATGATTTCGTAAGGTTTATAGTGTCAACTAGGGCGGCGTCCTCACTTGTGCAAATATGATGGCAATCTGTAATGATTTAGAAGTGTTATAATGGCTGTGATATTCGTAGACCTGTAAAGGTGACCATTTACCAATGCTTGGAAGGAGGTGCTATTTCTGTTTTGCAGGCATATGTTGGCGATGATAAGGATGAATCATTTTACACATTAAGTTGGGCATGCGATGTGAATGGTTGTCTCCAAACTGGTCATTTGCAATGATTATCAAATGCTGAAGGAGCGCTGTGCTTGTTTGGAACATGAAAATGCAAAAATACGACTGAGGCATGAGTCCGGAAATTTAAGAACTGATGCTGAATTGGAATGTGATAAGTGTAATGTACCTTTAATCATGGATGCTGTTGATTCTCAGAATGACATAAACAATGAGGATTTGGCCAGAGGTGATAATAACAACACCTTGCTGGTGATGAAATATGAAAAAGAAATTATTGCTGACAGTTCTCTGGCATGCAATTCCCATACAAAAGAGGAAGACATATGTTTTGGAAAGGGAATTCCAGAGACTATTTTTCTAGTTGATGATAAATTAAGCATACAAAATTTGGAGGGGCATTCGAGTTCTGGAGTTGCAGTTGTGCATATTGATGGCACAGAAACTGTTCCAGGTAGCAACAATCAGAATATTTATGCAAGTGATGGAGACGAGCTGATAGGTGGAAATGATGTTAACACATTGTTGGCATCGGGGGAAGGATGCTCTCCGTTTGTAAAAGAGAAGCAGAGCTGTATGAGGGATGAAGCTGTTAAGATGGAGAGAAATATTCAAATGCTTTCCTTGGATATGAAACAGAAAACTCTCATTTTGTTTTGAAGTTGACATATAATTATGGAGTTGAGAGTTACGATATTAGCACAGGGTTTGGACACTTCGCAATTGCAACTGAAGGTATTTTCAAGTCGGTCGAGGACATTCGAGCAAAGGGAGGTATTGTCACAAGAGAACCAGGTCCTGTTAAAGGGGGAAGCACAAAGCGTGCTTGCTTTGTGGAAGGATCCCGATGGCTACATGGTAAAGCTTATTCAAAAAGTCCAACACCTCAGCCACTATGTCAAAATATGTTTCGTGTCGAAATAATGCCCTCGCTAAATTATGCAAAGCCGCAGCTCGTTACACTTGCCAAGCATACAAAAGCTTACATCAATCATTTGTTAAAATACGCATGAAACGTCGTAACAACGAGTTTTATTCAAATGATGTGGAAAATTGAGCGCTAAAGACTCGAAACCAAAGTTAGAATAGATGCATCGACTACAATAGGAGAATAGGATTCGATTCCTATTTAAAGACTTCAGCTTAACGATTTACAGATCCGCCACCCGCCGTTTGTCTTTTAATAGGTCATCAAAGCGTTTAAAGGGAGCGATGCTCTGCCTTCGTAACATCCTCGATCGCCTGCACCCTTGTTTTTTAATAATAATTAAAACCATCCCTTATTTTCGTTGATTGGTTTTATTGAGTTAAGCCTATTTAATGTATTAAAATAATCATTTGTAAGGGGGAGAGAGTTCGGAGAGCTAGTGTAGGAGAAAATTAGAGTTTTATTGTACAGTTTTAGACAGAGATTTTAATGAAGAGATACAGCTCTGTTTTTTGAGATTCTCGTGGCTTGAAATTTAGCAAATGTTTTTCCTTTTGTTTCATATGTCATCGTTATGTTCGCATTTCATTAATCACCATTTCAATATTGAATGTTTCTAAGTGAGAAAGGCAGAATTCAATTTAGTTGCTCTGTCTTGGGGAAGTATTCATAGTTAATGTTTTCTTCTGTTCGACAAGGATCCATCTTCTATGCCCTTGTCGACTTCTCAGCAGTCTTGTCATTCCGTTTATCTCAATTTAATTGCTAAACTTCATGCTTACCTTGCCTCAGGAGATAATCTGTGTCCTTTATTTAATCTCTGCTCTTGCTGTCTTTGCCTCACACAGCCCAGAAAACCCCATTATTTATTAAAAAACCCCTTTCTATCAATTTACTAGCCTAAGATTAGCATTCCTTATCGGTCATCTCAGCCCCATTGAAAATTTTCCGCCGAGATAGACCCGGAGAGAGCCCTCTCCTGTCCTCGTAGGGCTAGCTACGAGGCTAAGGTTGGTTTGATGTTGCCTCGAGTTTTGCCTTCTTCAGCCTGAGGCAGATTCGAGCGCTAACATAGTGGCGACCATACTGGGGAGAAACTCAAAACGTTTGCTTGTTATAGACTGAGTCTGAAGTCACGCCAGGTAGCCTTCGAAACGTTGTTGCTATGCATCAGCGAAGTAGATAAACGCTGCTTCAGTCGATCTCCGGTTTAACTTGTAATCGTAGCATTTAACTTGTAAATTGCCCCAGTACATGTATCAAGTTTAGATCTGATGGTTGATGGTGAACAACGATCAGACATCGGAAGGCTGAAATCATTCACCTGGCGACTTCATTCACTGAACAATCCAGAAATCGATGCTTCATGGTGACTTCACTGCAGGGAGATCAGTAGCTGTGAGATTTTCAAAATGGACCGAATCACGAGAAGATATGCTCCCATGAGCCGAGATCACATTCCAGGTTTTCCGAATAAGATGCCCAAGGTAGATTGGTCAAAGAATCTGCCTATGTTTAACAATGATGGTAAGAAGGATGCTGCTTTACATTTGGTTAGATTTCACATGCATATTCGCAAGTTGAAGGTGGATTTTCCTGAAGATTGCTTGATGAAGATATTCCTGGCCACTCTGGAAGGTGAAGCCCAATCTTGGTATGAAAATTTGCCGCCGTCTTGTATTTATTGTTTAAAGGATTTTCATGCCCTGTTCATTGAAAGATATCAAGTATCTTATCCATCGTTAAATTTAGTTCATGATTGTTGCAAACATGCTTCTACTTTTATTGAAAGCCTTGAGAAATATTATGAAGATGATAATTTTATGGATGATGAGATTATGGAAGCCCTATATGAAAATCCATTTCAGCAGCATAAAGAAGATCATGAAAATTTGCAGCAGGATCAAGATCTTAGTGTGGTGGAAGATGAAGGAATTTTGCATCTTGACAGTGAACAGGAATTACATGAAATGGATCAGCAGTATGAGGAGAATCAGTACACTCCTTCACTTGAAATCAATGAAGACAATCATTGTTTGAGCAAAAGAAGACAAAAGGTATTATCTCCTCTATCTGAAGATGAGATAGATCAGCTACTGAAAGGTCATGTTCTAGCTCAAGTTAACGCAGATCTGTAGTGTGCACATGATCAAGAAGATGATGGTGGAACTTCTTCCTTTTCTGAAAAGGATGACAGTCTTGTAAGCAGCTTTATAGATCAGCAGGTTGAAGATGTCTATATGGCTGAAAATGATGAAAGAGAAGAGTCTGTTTCAGATCTGTCCATGGAAGAAGACAGCATGCAAGTAAGTCCAGTGCTAATTTTTGAATGTGATAATGTCAAGTCAGCTATTTCAGATCTACATTCAGATTGTGATGACCAAGCATATCTTGTGCTGAAACCCATCAAGGAGAATTCTGCTGTTGAGATCATCCGGAAAGAAGAAAACAAAGGTATGGATTCAAATGTTTTCAGTTCATTAGAATACAGCCTTCATGAAGAAGCAATCCAGTCAGTTCATGAAAAACAGAATGAGATCTTTGTGCAAGTAAGTGATAAATCTCCTTTCGATAGCTCAGTAATAAATGATATTTTGAATGCCCTGTCATATGAAGATAATTATTGTTTAAGCAGAAGAAAACAAAAGGCATTGTCTCCTTTGTCTGAAGATGAGATAGATCTACTTTTGAAAGGTCATGTTTCAGCCAAAACTACAACAGATTTGCAGTGCACACATAATCAGGAAAGTGTTGGTGAAATTTCTTCCTCTGTTGAAAAAGATGATTGTCTTGTAATCAGTTGTGTAGATCAGCAAACAGATAATTTTTTCCTTCACAAAGATGATAAGGTTGTCATGTTTGATAATCTTGAAGATTGTTTTTTGTTTAAAAATGATCTAGATCATGAAGTTGAAGAGTATATGTCAGAATTTCTCATGGTCAAGGAACCTACAGCTAACACTCAGATGGCAGATTTGTGCATTTCTATCCCTCAAAAATCAATTGTCCTTTCAGATCAGAATGAAGTGGATACTAGTATTTTTGCAGCTGGATCTCCAGATAAGCCAGTGCTTCAGGATTTTCAAGATCCCTTCAGCATTCTTTTGCAAGCATTAGAAAGGATAAATGTTGCCTGGTTTATTTTCATGAGATTTGGTTTCAGTGATTGTGTTGAGTTGCCTACAGGTTTAGCATTCTGCCTACTTGAAAAGAGTAAGAGCAGAAATTTGAGGTGTAGCCATCTGCTGGATTGGTTGCATTGGAAAGCCAATTATACATGATTGTACATATCACATCAGTATGCAGGGGGTTTCCATCAGGGTTTTGAAATTTTGATGGACTGCTGCCCTTTTCAGAAAGTTTTTGTTTAATTCAGTCATTTCAGTTTGCATTAAGTCAGTTTGAGTCGATTTTCCAGTTGAGTTATCAGTCTTTAGTTTGTTTGTCCGAATAATGATTCCATCGCCCAATGGATGGAGGCACTGTCTGCTCTCCCAAAGCTCTGTGATTCTTGGCACCTCCAAGAAGCGGCAGCTGCCATCCCCATTGGAGCCAATGTTAGACTCCGTCTTGTCTAACCTCTGTCAGAGTCAAATGCAGACAGGTAGCTGTCAAAGTCTCAGTTCAATATACAGGCCAATGCCAATCAGCTTTCACCCACTGCTACTTAGATGTTTGCAAAGCTTGTTTTCAGAATGTTTCAATAACACTTGCAGGCTAGGAGAAGGTTCAGTAGCTGTTTATATCAGGAATGTCATCAATGAAAAATTGATTCTTCTTCAAAACCCTGTTTTGAAGAAGAAATCATCAAATATGTTTTGGTAATAAATAAAAAAGTGGTCAAAATATTTCAAATTTTACAGTTCTTCAGTGGCACCAGCTTCAAGCATCCCTGCAAAAGACAACAAGCATTTCGGGCCTCAACAATTCGGTAGCTAAAGAGAATATAAACATTATATTAAAGTACCAAAGGACAAAATTCCAAAACATTATAGTGTGGGCTATCAAACAAATTCAAAAATCAAATCTCGATTTGGAAGGATATTTCATGTATAAATAATGGAAATCGTGTTCATTTGCTAAAATCCACAAAGATAGAAGTAGAATTGCGAAAGTGATTGAGGGCCAAAATCGTGTTTTGCGTATGTTGACAGTCCGGAGGGCATGCGACCCACTTGGGCAAAAGCGACCCACCTGGGCGTTTTCTCCAGTGCAAATTTAAACGCATGCGACCCACTTGATCGCATGCGACCCACTTGAGGGGGATGCGACCCACTTGAAGACAACTCGTAAAATTCATGTTGTGTGCTCCATTTCATGTTGAATCAATTCCAAAGCAGCCTACCAAAATGTACCCAAATTGCTTCGGCAACAAGCAGACATGGATGTAATCGTGGAAGACATCTGTGGAGATATCTACGCCATTATAGAGAGGATTGAGGCTCTGCAAGTTGCATAAAATAGTCCTGCGTTGAGGACTGTGGGTGTTAAAGGTTTTAATATCTCTGCTGGAGGAAAGAAGGCTCGTCATTACAGGGATAACAACTCCAAGGGGCCAAGATAAATCTATTCTATTGTCTGATCCTGCTACTTAACTACGTCCATATTTTGTTATGTTTCCATGTAAATGTTACTATATTCTTGGATGATTTCGTAAGGTTTATAGTGTCAACTAGGGCGGCGTCCTCACTTGTGCAGATATGATGGCAATCTGTAATGATTTAGAAGTGTTATAATGGTTGTGATATTCGTAGACCTGTAAAGGTGACCATTTACCAATGCTTGGAAGGAGGTGCTATTTCTGTTTTGCAGGCATATGTTGACGATGATAAGGATGAATCATTTTACACATTAATTTGGGCATGCGATGTGAATGGTTGTCTCCAAACTGGTCATTTGCAATGATTATCAAATGCTGAAGGAGCGCTGTGCTTGTTTGGAACATGAAAATGCAAAAATACGACTAAGGCATGAGTCCGGAAATTTAAGAACTGATGCTGAATTGGAATGTGATAAGTGTAATGTACCTTTAATCATGGATGCTGTTGATTCTCAGAATGACATAAACAATGAAGATTTGGCCAGAGTTGATAATAACAACACCTTGCTGGTGATGAAACATGAAAAAGAAATTATTGCTGACAGTTCTCTGGCATGCAATTCCCATACAAAAGAGGAAGACATATGTTTTGGAAAGGGAATTCCAAAGACTGTTTTTCTAGTTGATGATAAATTAAGCATACAAATTTGGAGGGGCATTCCAGTTCTGGAGTTGCAGTTGTGCATATTGATGGCACGGAAACTGTTCCAGGTAGCAACAATCAGAATATTTATGCAAGTGATGGAGACGAGCTGATAGGTGGAAATGATGTTAACACATTGTTGGCATCGGGGGAAGGATGCTCTCTGTTTGTAAAAGAGAAGCAGAGCTGTATGAGGGATGAAGCTGTTAATATGGAGAGAAATATTCAAATGCTTTCCTTGGATATGAAACAGAAAACTCTCATTTTGTTTTGAAGTTGACATATAATTATGGAGTTGAGAGTTACGATATTAGCACAGGGTTTGGACACTTCGCAATTGCAACTGAAGGTATTTTCAAGTCGGTCGAGGACATTCGAGCAAAGGGAGGTATTGTCACAAGAGAACCAGGTCCTGTTAAAGGGGGAAGCACAGCGGTTGCTTTTGTGAAGGATCCAGATGGCTACCTGTTTGAGCTTATTCAAAGAAGTCCAACACCAGAGCCACTATGTCAAAATATGCTTCGTGCTGAAATAATGCCTCGCCAATTATGCAAAGCTGCAGCTGTTACACTTGCCAGAAGCATACAAAAGCTTACATCAATCATTTGTTAAATACGCATGAAATGCTGTAACAACGAGTTTTATTCAAATGACAGGTGGAAAATTGACAGTTAAAGACTGAAAACCAAAGTTAGAATGAAGACATCGACCACAATAGGAGAATAGGATTCGATTCCTATTTAAAGACTTCAGTTAACGATTTTACAGGATCTGCCACTCCAGCGTTTGTCTTTTAATAGGTCATCAAAGCGTTTCAAAGGGAGCGATGCTCTGTCTTCAGAACATCTGATTGGCTTTCCAGCCTTGTTTGTTAATAATAATTAAAACCATCCCTTATTTTGGTTGATTGGTTTTATCGAGTTAAGCCTATTTAAGGTATTGAATAATCATTTGTAAAGGGGGAAGAGTTCTGAGAGCGTTGTAGGAGAAAATTAGAGCTTTATTGTACAGTCTTAGACAGAGATTTTAATGAAGAGATACAGCTCTGTTTTTTGAGATTCTTGTGGCTTGAAATTTAGCAAATGTTTTTCCTTTTGTTTCATATGTCATCGTTATGTTCATAGTTCATTAATCGCCATTTCAATATTGAATGTTTCTAAGTGAGAAGGGCAGAATTCGGCTTGCTGCTCTGCCCTGGAGAAGCTTTCATATTTTGTGTAATTTCTTATGTTTGATAAGGATTCAGTTATTGCCCTTGTCAACCTCGCAGCGGTCTTTCACTCCGTATAATTCCAAATTGATTGCTAAACTTCATGCTTATCTTGCCTCATGTAATAATCTGCATTTTTCATTTGATCTCTGCTCTCACTGTTTCTTGATCCCACACAGCCCAGAAAACCACAACATTTATTAAAAACCCTTTTCATATCTATTTACTAGCCTAAGATCAGTTTTCCTTATCGGTCGTCTCAGCCCTTTTGAAAATTTTCCGCCGAGATAGACCCGGAGAGAGCCCTCTCCTGTCGTCGTAGGGCTAGCTACGAGGCTAAGGTTGGTTTGATGTTGCTCGAGTTTTCCTTCTTCAAATTCGTGGCAAATTCGTGTCCATTCAGTTCTGCAAAAAATAGGTGTGGTATAAATCCCAAGAGCTAATCCGCATGGTGCTCATGATAGCATGTAACTGCATGCACTAAGCGTCTCAGGATTCAGTGGATCCGACTTGGAACTCCCACCGTGTGGCACTGGTATGCCATCAGTACGTCCGCCAGCCGAGCATAGTCTGGAATCCCTAGGGCAATGCCCTCAAGATTCTGGATCAACTCCTCTCCTCTGGTGCCCTCTCCCTGAGGATCAGGGGCGAGTTGAGTCCTCCGTGAGATTGGAGACATCCCAGCTGGTCTCTCAGGTCCCACATCTGCATACATATATAAAATGTGTTAGGACGAATGTGTATTAACAAAAAAACATAAAACATAAAAATAAAAAAACATGAGGTCTTACCCAAATCCTCGTCCCAGTCGTCTCCTTCTGGCAGTGGGAGATCTGGGTCTCCGGTGAAGTCAGTTCCTGCATATGGCCAGTCCTCCACTACAATCAACTGGCGCCGTAACCACCTAAAGAACTCCGGCCTCCAGGACATCTGTTGGCCACCTCCAGCTCTGGGCATTAGTGCTGCCCAGCGAGCCATTCTTGGCTCTCATGGTATCGGATCTGCGACTGAGGCCCCTTGGCCCTGGAAGATTGGTAAGCATTCCAGAATGAACGATACCAGGATGGAACCATAGCCAAACTGTTTCAGTTTTTCTTGTTTGCATTTTGTGAGCTGCCTTTTCATGTTTATTGTTACTGTTGTTGCCCAGTCGAACAGTAAGGGACTCATGCATTCTGAGGCCAGCAGGAGTTGGGCCTTTGTGGCCTCGTGCGGTGCCTGCGACCCTGTAGCCCGCGTGATGGTATGTAGGACAACTCTCAATGCCAGATCAGGGATAGTGTGGATATCCACCTTCTTGCTTCCTGATCCCATTTGTGCTCCTCGGCACACTCGTGCCATCACTTCTTCCATATTCTCGCCAGATGGTCTGCTTCCAGTCAAGACAGGGATCGAACCTCTACGAGACAATCCGGTGATAAAATAAACATCAGAAACCTCCATCTCTAATACCTGATCTCGCAACCTGAACACTTGTTCATGTTCATCCCAAATACTGATCAAATACTGGAGGAGCTCAGGCTGAGCTCGTAGAC
The DNA here is from genome assembly GCA_034641835.2 of Pinus albicaulis. Lineage (NCBI taxonomy): Eukaryota > Viridiplantae > Streptophyta > Pinopsida > Pinales > Pinaceae > Pinus > Pinus albicaulis. The sequence goes on from CM076580.1 coordinate 941,248,724, forward strand.
AGGGTGTAAGGAAGAACTTCTTCAGCCCACAGTTTCTGAGGGCATTCATGCAAGCCTCACTTTGGATGGCCTGTTCATCCTCTTCTCCATGCTCTCGTTCTTTCCATTCAATCACCATTTTTCTTGATTACCTGCATCCATATGGTCATAAACCCTTAGTTAGATCTCTGGTAGGCTTCAAATTCCATTCAATTTGGTTAAAATATCGAATTTTTAGGCGGAATTTTAGGTTCGGCCGCTGGCGCGGCTGTTTTGTGAACAGTCGCACCATGTGGCGCGAGCCCTTTGCATAAAAGAGCCCATTGGCGCGGGTCCGTGCCCGATACCCGCGCCAATGAGCGCGGCCCTAAAATTTCAAAAAGTGGCCACAGAGCACTGATACACAAGGGAAAACTATTAAAAAATGGATGGAAATGAAGAGCAGGGAAGCGCCTCTTACCTGTAGCAGACGAGAGTCTGAATGGTCAACCGGATCTGTCGCAATCGCCGTCAGAAGTTTCCACTCCAAATGGACCACTGTTGCTTTTTACCAAGGTGAATAGTAAATGTAATTTTATTTTTACCATTTTGGCATATTTATAAATTTTTGACATAAAATGAGTTTTAAAAAGTTATTTTTATCAAATATTTTAATATGTTATGTCGAAAATGGGTTTTACACTTGCTTGGTATGTGCAGCAGCAGGTTTTTGCGACTTTAACGATGGAAACGAGTTGTATTTTATACTTTTTCGGACTCGGTAAATACACGAAAAAGTCACTTTGGAGTCATCTTTCAGCTCTTTTCTGACTCTCTAAACATGAAAAGATTGCCGAGGCCCTTGTTGTTTCGATCTCGTTAAATTGGACACGAATCGACATCTACCCAGTATACGTTTAACCCTTTTTCGGGCTGGGATGGATTGATTACGAAAAAGGAATACCCTAGCCTATCGCAACTAGGAGGTTTTCTCGGATATTGTTTTCTACCTTTTCGGATCTGAGGAACTATTTACGAAAAGGGACCTGTGGAGTTTACTTTTCTGCTGTCTTTTCAAACTCTCTAAACGTGAAAAGACGCCGAGTTCTCCCTTTGTCAGACTCGTTAAACCCTGATGACATCGGATCCAGTCGAAATGACGTTCTCTGAGTTCCTCCTTCCTAGGACTCGTTAAATGCACTAGGATGGATTCGCCCGAAGGGTGGACTTATATTACAAGCATATGCTATCCCCTTCAAGCTTGTTATCAAAAATAATTGGGGTACTCGCCAGAAATGGTGGGGGAAAAAAATGGAACCATCGTCGTTGTCGTCGGCAGTATGTCGCTCTTGAACATGGCACTTGTCTGCATTCGTGTCGGGTTGGGGACATCTCATCTCGTTGCTTCACTTTGCCTCCATGGGTTTGGGTAATCTCTTTTGACCTCTCATCTGTTCACTACCTCGTCACCATGACCTCTGATCCGTTGATGTCAAATACTGCCAAGTCCATTGTCGTGCCGTTCATATGTTCAAGAGAAGTTGGCCTCTGCAAATATCAACCTTCCTCTGTTTCTCATACGATCCTGATTCACAACAAAAACATCATGTTCCTCTGTCTCGTGTCGATGATGTGGGAAACATTATGGCCCACCTTCGATCAAGATCACTTCCTGTCGACTTCAGCTCATTATCCAGGAAGTTGATCTAGAGACTCCTTCATGGTACCTTGGAGCCTGCATGCCTCAATGGCAGGTTCGTCGCATTCGACGTGGGGTTTTCATCATTGGCCTCCGATCGAGTGATTCTGCGGGTGTTCGATGCCAACTCATTGATTCACACGCCGTAGATTGTACCTGTAGTACCTTGAGGACCATTGTCATTATTGGTGGTTTCTCTCGCATCTGTTAACAGCTTTCATCATTGGCTGGTAATCAGACGATGTTCTTGCATGTTCGACATCAGCTCACATATTCACATGCTTGAACTTGTACCTGTTTGGGTCGAGATGGAGCGCAAGACCCTGGATTGTGTCTGTTGTAATCCAGGCTGCGATTGTGGATTATTATCATTATGTACATGACTCACTGATTGGATGGCTGTGACCATACCCGAGTCTATTTATTTGATCCTCGCTGGATGGCTGCGCCCATACCCTGGATCTGGATTATAGTGTACTCTGTTTCGGATGGCTGCGCCCATACCACATATACATCACGTACTTGGAGATATCGCTTGCATTTTTTCGCGTAGGTTTTCCGATGGCGAGGCTTCGCTGAAAATGTTCTCGTAAAGCATTTCACCCCTCTCTCTCTCGGGCCTCATACTTTAGGGGGCATCTGTTACACAGTAATTTGTCACCGTCCCTACCATTTCCCGTCCCGCACAATGGAGGACCCATTTTGTGACCTGTGAACATTGTCATGCCTTGAAATCATCATCAATGCATTCCTCTAAGCATGAGCTTCAATTGCCCTAAATACATCTCCTTGCAAAAAATCATGAAAACATCTCCTTTTGCATTGGCGCGGGCAGACAGTTCATCACTCGCGCCAATGGGGAAAATCCTACAAAGAGGCCGCGCCAACTGGCGCTCTGTCCCAGAGCAGTAGTCGCGCCAACCAATTTAAGGAGTGTTTTTTAAATAAAGATGGCGGAAGTTGTGTTTCAACAAACTCAGAAACCATTGCCTATCTTGAGTTGGGAGGTTTGGCCGCGGGAGTTCCATGGAAGGGAAGTGGTTTGCCATCTTTCATGGACCCTTCCTTGATGATAGGGCCAATCCCACAATAATAGGGATTCCAACTCCCTCCTTCCCCATCTATAAAAGCTTGCTCAATTCCATTGCAAGCTAGTCTTGAAGTGCCTAAGCTTTGAATCTCCAAATTCCCAAGAGCCTTTGTGCTGTAAGAGCCCTCTTTCTTCCCTTAAGGCCGACTCAAGTAAGGAGACTATCGTCAAGAGACTCTGGAGAGGTTTTCCCTTTCCCTGGCGAGCTTTGCGAGACGTGAACGACTGGAGACCCATCCAAAGGAGACCGTGACGTCAGAACATTGGTTGTACTCTCTTTCGATTGTTATTTAATGAATGATTACGGTTATGGTTCCACTCTGTTTTCACTTATGTTAATAACGAGTTATATCCTTTCTGACCGATATATAGTTGCGTATTCTGGATTTTATGCTTGTATTCGTGTTGTTTCTTGCATGTGCAGGTGTCCATCCGCGGAGATCGTGGGAGGATTGTGATCTGCCGAGGCTAAGGAACGGGAACGCTTTCTTCTACGGATCATAGCATTGGATTCCAGGTAGGCCTCCATCTTTGGTCTTTTATTCGTAACTAGGAATCTGCGCTGTAACATTTGATGATTGTTGCTGTACCGCCGGGCTAGTAGGGATCGCTCTATCCACAGAGAGGCTCTATCCACAGAGGGGGATTTACCTCCTCAACAAAATGTTTTTTGGAGAGGAAACACCTCAAGGCTATTACATTGAATTTTATTATGTTTTAATAGGTTAATGGAATTTTGAAGACCAATTTTCTACAGCTGTTACTTTTTTGAGGCAAAGTCAAAATCTGGAAATTGCACAGTTTTCCACAATTTCGTAGCGTTTCCTAGGCTTAAAGCCAAGAAAACACTACAAAAACACCTGTAGCTATATTTTTGCATTTAAGACCACTTTTTGTGGATTTAAAGGAGATGAAATGGTATTGATTAGGTTTCAGGTCATTATGGACACCTTGGAACATCCAAAGAGCAGAAATTTTGAGTGTAAAAGCTATTTTTGGACACTACAAAAGCACGCTACGAAACTGCCCTCTTTTCATAGAGAGTTCTGTTTTAATGTTTCTGAGAAAATGAAAAATTATTTTGGAAATATGAAAGAGGTTTTTCTTCCTAATAGGGCCATCTACAAAAACCTCTCTCCGTTTCTACAAATTCATCAGGTTTTGTAAATTATACACTCATCTTTGAAGCCTATTTTTTCAGAATTTTCACTTACTAGATTTGTGAAAAAATTGTAAAAATTCGACATGGAGGAGGTCCAGCTCAACATCCACGTGGCATAATAACACATCAGCACTCTAGTACACTCAAAAAATTATTTAGTTTCAATTGATAAGTTTTATTAAATTTATTTTTTCAACTGTTAATGAAAGAAGAGTCCTTTTTGTATTCAAACTCTGCAAAACAGAAATATCCCTAGGAAGTCTCCAAGTGATAGAATCACGTTTGAAATAGGTCTCTCAGGTGGGACTTAAAGGGGAGTAAGGTGGAATATCATTTTTATGAGTCCTCACTCTATAAAGGATATATTTTTAGAGTTATAAAGGGTTGGGAGATGTTATGAAGGCACTACTCTTATAATATTTGTCTATCAGTAATATATAGTTGCAGCAGCTTATTTCAGACCTGATATTCATATATGTGTTCTTATATATGTTTCTTATATCAAACATTTAATTTCTCTACAGTTTTCTAGTTGCATGGTCACTTGGAATTCATGATTACAAGTTCCAACTTCCATTTATACACCTAGTCTGTTGTTTTGTCATGCTTTATTAGTTTGCTTATGTATAATCACTTGGAATTCATGGTGACATGCTCCAACTTCCTGTATGCATATAACTTGTTGTTATATCCTTCATGTATGGTTTTATAAGAAAAAAATTACCTCAGCTTCCATGAGATATGTTTTCTTATGACTTAGTTTTCATATTGACTCCATAAGCCCAATGGTAGTAAAAGTTATACATATTTCACCTACACAAAGACGCATTCAATCCAATTCAGAGTTAGCCATCTGATTTCAGGTTGTTAATTGAATATACTTTATCCCTTTGAGAGAGCCCTCTTGGGCTAGAAAGGGTAATTTCCAGTTACAAGTGGTTTGAAATAGTTACTCCATGTTTACCATTGAAGCAGCCCAATAGGACTCAATTTCGTGATAACACACTTTATGATATAGGGTTTCATTTGATTCACTCTTGGTGAAGCCCAACCTAATGAAATAGTTTTCAATCGTAGTGTACCAAGAATAGGGTGCTTGATTCATCCCATACATTGCGTCTACACACATGGGACTCCCTATATAATGTGTCAAAACCTTATGTCTACTCAATGTACACTTCTCCCTCAATAAATCCATTGAGAAAGATTTTATTTACATCCATCCTATGTATCTACCATCCCATCTAATCTGAGAGTGAAAGGATGGATATAATAGATGAGTACCTTACGACAGGTGCAAAAGTCTCATCTTAGTCAATCCCCTCCACCTACTAGAACCCTTTGGCCACAAATCTAGCCTTTTTTTTCTCCACAACCCCATATGCTACCCGTTTCACCTTGTAGACCCACCTGGATCCTACAACTGACTTCCCCACTAGTCTTGGGACAACTTCCCATGCAATATTTATGCTAATGGTGTCATACTCCTTAACCATGACATCAACCTACACTAGCTACTACAAGGATTCCTCAAAAGAGAATGGTTATATATAAATACCTTTGCTCATAAGAGCCATGTATCCATTGTATTTCTCTGGGGGCCTTCTCTTCCTACGTTGTGATGTGGGTGCTCCCAAATTATCTCACGCATCCAACAATAATCTATCACCCTCTTTGGTGTGCTTCCTTCCATCTCTGGTGCATGGCTCTACATGAGTGGTTTCTACCACTCCTTATTCCTCTTCTTATGGCTGCTCCACATCCTGAGGTTCATTCTTTGCAGCCAAGAGCTTCTCAAATGCATGCAACTCAAACTCCCTCTCAAGGGACAATCCCATGGCTTTGTCTTCATCAAATTTCACACATATTCTTACCACTATAATCCTGTGCATTGGAAATTACTCTCGATAGTTGTGATGTGTATCAGTGTACCTCACAAATATCCCCAATTTTTTTTTTGGCTCTAGCTTATTCCTATCATCTTTGGTCACATGGAAATAAACGGATGAAGAAAAACTTTTAAAATATGACACATCTGATCTCTTACCTAAAATCTCCTCCTCTGGTGTACTCATACCAAGTATTAAATAAGGACTTATGTTCTATAAAAATATTGTTGTATTGCATGCTTCCACCCATAGATAAATGGTAAGCCCTAATCATGCAACATAGTTCTGCAACCCCATTTTGTTGTGGGTTATGAGGTGAAATAAATTCTCTTCGAATTCCTTCTAAGGTGCAGAATTTATTGAATCCATTGGAGATGTACTCTCCGCCATTTTCACTCCTCAAAGCCTCACCTTCTTCCCTATATATTTCTCGACAAGTGCTTTGAACTCACAAAACTTGGAGAATGTCTGATATTTCCTTTTTATTAAGAAAATACAACACTTTCTTGAAAAATCATCAACAAAAAACACATAATACTTGTGCTTTGTTGTGGAAGCAGTTGAGAATGGTACACACATGTCTGAGGCAACTCTCTCAAGGATCACCTTCGCTTGGCTATCCTTATCATGAAAGGTGGCTTTGGTATACTTCCCCAGTGTACACCCTTTGCATGTGTATCTTTGTGCAAGTGCACCCTTTGGAAGTCCTGTAGAAATCTGTTGCATGATCCTCAAAGAACTATGGTGTAGATATCCCAACATCCTATTCCATAACTCACGGATGTCTCATATTTCCACCTTCTTTGATTTATTTCACATTGTTTTGAAATCCTTTAAATCCATTTTATAGAGATTATCTACTCAAACCCTAATATTTTTCACATGTCCCATGGATTTGTGATGAACGAATGCCTTTCCTTCACTGAAGATCACATCATAGCCACGATATTCCAACATAGCAATAGAAACCAAATTCTTCTTTAAACCAGGAACATATATGAAATATTTTAATGTGAGTGGATTACCTAAGTCCCTCTGAAATTTAATTGTACCTTACACTGGTAGCGATATACCTCGCGTCATCACCCATGTCGATGTGCATCTGGAGATCCTTCTCCTCCAAGATACTGAATAATTGTTTGTTGCGAGTCATATGGAATAAAGCTCCACTATTCAAGTACCAGACAAAACCCATCATGGATGACACCATGCATGTGATGAGGGTGAATTCCAACTCAAACTGTGAAGCCAATGTTTCACCTGCTATTGCTCTTGAGGCCTTCTTGTTGTTCTTCTTTTGTGGAAAATTTGTGGCATAGTGTCCATTATCATGACAATCGAAACATTTTACCTTTGAGAAGTCTCGCTTCCTACCTGCCTTGCTGGACTTAGATTTAGAATGGGAATCCTTCCATTTTCCTTTCTTCTCCTTTCCAGCTAAGGCACAGTTCTCCTCATCATCAGTATTTAATGAGGATCCATCTCTGGTGCTCCGTCGAATTTCATCTTGTGCCAGATCGGACCATAGACACTCCCAATATAGAAGCTTCTCCCCCCCATTAATAGAGTCTTGGTATCTATGCCAAATCTTGTGAAGGCCTAGAAGAGAGAGGCCCACCAAATAATCCGAGGCAACAATGATCCCAACACTTCCAAGATCATCTCGACACTGAGTGAACTTCGTCAAGTATTTTTAGATCGTGTTTCCATTCTCTATTTTAATCTTCTTGAGCTTGTATTTCAGCACCAACTTCCTATGGTCATGGCTATTCTATACAAATTTGTAAAGGCCTTCCACATCTGATATGGAGTCGCCTTCCCATGGATATTCGAGACAATGTGATATCAAACCCCCTCTAACAATATCCTTCTCGCCTTTGCTACATTATTCTTTCATGCATCAATAAGTTGAGCATCTGTTGTTTTAATCTCCGGGACATCAGTATCTATGAAAGCCTTCAATCTATTGTCCTTAAGAACTTCCTCAATCCTATCCTTCCATGCAATGTAATTCGAATTTCCCTCAAGCACCTCAAGCCATTGAAATACATCTTGATTTTCCAATGGATCCTGAAGAATAAATATGCAAATTCGAAACTGGTCAAAAAAAATTTGTTCTTATCTTCTCATTGTGATTCTTGGAGCTCTGATACCATTTATAAAATCAAAAAATGGGATTCAAAAAAATATTGTAATGTACTAAAGCAAGATAACGAATCATTTTTATTACAATTTGCAGAAACAAAACACGATCACACAATCACATAACAAGCAAGAGAATGCGACAATCAATCATGAAACACAATATGTATCTAGGGAAAGCACACTTCCTAAAACCCCGCTATCTGTATATTGTATAAAGGTAAGATCATGAATCAATACAATTACTTTCTCTCTTAGAAAAACTCATGCACTCTGCCAATTGTCTCACTCTGATCTAGGAAAAATCAGTCATATACTTTAAAAATTCTCAACCTTTTCTCATCCTCCCTTGCTCATGCATTCTTGGAGGAATTTTTTCCCTATTAAATAGGAAATTCTGTTGTATTAATTGTGTAATGCATCCCTGGTATCTATTGGTATTTTTGTAATATTCCTAAATTTTCACCTGATATTTGGAATATTATAGTTCTTAATTTTCTTAATGAATTAAGTAAATAAAAGGGTGGATGGACCCATAATCCTCATATGAATAAGTATCCACTTTTTGTGTGTGAATGTTGATTAATTAAGCCTATATCTACATAATGAGGAGTTGAGAAACTACTAATGTGAATGGAATTGGAGATCATGTCTCATTAATGAGATAGATCATGGAGGTTGACACAATCAACTAAGATCTTGAAGAGGTCAAACAAGAGATCATGGAGCATTCATGATGAGATGATGGAGGAAGTTGTGCAATTAATTCAAACATGATGGAGAGGGTGTACATTAAACCTAGACATGATGGATGACTTGGTTAGACAATGCAGTCAAACATGGAGGGTCTTTTCCACATGCACAATGCAGTTTAGATGAGCGCCAGGTCATGGGAAGGCTCAAACAATATATAAAGAAGATGAAGGAAAGAATGAAGACATGCTTGAGATTATTGATGTTGAGGATTTTTTTAGATCTGGAACTGTCATGTGACATTCCATTGCTTTATTCGGCTATTTAGCAAATATTGCAAGTGTTTTTTAGCATAGCGTGTTCCTGGTCAGGAATCACACCTCTTTATTTTAGTAGCTCTGGAAAGAGTATTGTACTTCATTCTACATCAGGCATTGGTGCCATATAACTTTTCCTACTTTCTGCAGAACATCCATATTCAGAAATTGAAGATTTCTGAAGATCATTTTGGAAGGTGGAGGTTGTCTTTAGTATTTCAGCTGGAGAACTGGTGAAGGTTTATTCCTTTCACCTTGGGCTTAAATATCATCATTCCCAGAGCTTCATTTTAGATCTGGAATCAGGAAAAAAATTATTGACTTCCCAGTAGTAGTAATCCTTTTAGGAATTATGCTGTCCATTTTTCATATCCAAAGGAGGAAGGAATTTTCTAGCATTTCAGCTAGTAATCATGTGAGGGGTCATCCCCTTACCTTTCCATGAGTATTTCCATCAGCCTGAAGTTTATTGCAGCATATTTCAGTAGGCAGAAGGCTTCTGTTTCCCTTACAGCACAGTTTCTATGAGCAGTTGTGTTGCAGCAGCTGTAATCATTATTGGAGGATTGAGAAGCTAGATCTAGAGCTTCTAGCTTGTAGATCTGAAGGAGGGATCAGCCCTTCAAGCTTAGATATGATCTTGTGACATATTTCAGCCATATATTTATCAAATCTAGCTTCATATCTATAATCCCAACAGATTAAGGATCAAGCCCTAGGAGGGTGATTTTACAAAGTTTTAGATTTGGAAAATCCTTTCTGGGTTATCTTGGGAATCCATCACATCGGCTAGATCTTGAATCTTGGCATCATCAAAGCTCCAGATTTTATTAGATATACATTTTACTTTCAGCCTACAGTCATATATTCATATTCTACTGAAGGGATAGTGCAACATTTTCTCCCAGCAGCTCTCTAGTTACGCAGTGCCTATTTTGGCATGTTTTTAGGGTGATTCTAGGCAATCTCTTTGGCTAGATCTACTCATATTTTGTACATTGTGTAACTGAATCATCTCCATATAATAAAATGGCTCAACTTCTCTGTAAATTTTGATGTTGTCTTGAGATTTATTGTTTACTTAGTTGCAATCATTATATTATTTTTATGTATTAATGCATTCTCCCTTTTGGGATATTACAGTGATATCAGAGCATGATCTTTGGCTCAACTTGTGGACACTTCATATTTCACATCAAAAGAAGAAGGAAATAGATGAGATCTATCATGAAGGAGGATAATTTTTCCACTCCTCTCTTTAGATCCATGCAAGATCTCTCCAAGGAGGTCTATCAAATGAACAAGGAAAGGCACAGGAAGGATCCAAGAAGAAGCTATGAAGATGAAGGTCTAAGCACTTCCTATCAGCAGAAAAGAAAACCGGAGACTCATAGATCTCCTCATAGATCTACCATGCCCAATTTTTTTGGAGGAGGTGAGAGGTACAGAAATGAATAAGGAAGAGAATCTGAGACTCATGATACTCTCGGCCTATATCTTAAATATTAAAAATCACAGTCTAGAGCCTTCAAAGAGAGTCTAACTCTCCAAGAATTATTTGAACTCAAAGAAGAAAGAATATCCTATAACAGCAATATAAGGAAGAGGCATAATATATTATACTTTTCTACATTTGATGGGTCTTCCTCAGGCAATGTTAAGGATTGGAGGAAAGAGTTAGATTCATTTTTCATGCTACATCATGTGGCTAAAAAAGAGGATGTCCAAATTGCAGCACTTCATCTCTTAGGTGAAGCCAAGGATTGGTGGTTTAGTCACATGGAGCATGCAAAGGTGACTAAATATTCATATTTCTTTCACAACTTGAGGAAGAAGTTTGATGTGAAGAAGACAGATAAGGGCCACAAAGAAACATTTCCTAAGGGAACAAAGGAAGATGTCATTCTTGTCACTCTGGACAAGAAGTCAATACATTCACCATCAACTGCGAAAGTACTTACATCCGAAGAAGAGACACTTGAAACCTTGCAAGATATTCTTAAGCTCTTGACACATAGAGTCCCATGCATGATTCAGGAGATGCATGAGGAAGAGGAGGAAGATTCCAGCGCTGGTAAATTGGAAGAAGAGCAACCATCTCTCTTACCAGCAGTTAGAGACAACATTGTCCCGGTTGGAGGAAATCTTGTGTTCTGTTAAGAGGTTCCCACATATCAGTTGATCCAAGGTATGCATACACATTCATCACCTATTTTTTCAGTAGATCTTATTGAAACTTATGGGGACACGCCATCAGGGCCAATGCATGACCAAGGGTTAGATCCAAATGTTGATTTGAAGCAGCAAACTATCACAGCGCAGAGGAACCTTGATCTAATCAAGGAGGAGATGAAAAGCTATCCCATTTTCTCATGGATGAACTACATTCAACCTCTTGAGTTGAAGTGTACAGTTTCAGAAGAAGGGATGAGCATGATCCTATGTACAATGATTGGTTATGGGATCATTATTGTACCTTGCTTTGAGATAGTATATGTATTACCTTACAGATCTACATCACTGTCACTTAGTAGCAGTGATAATGATGAGGCCCCATTATTCTTGGAGCATTCTAAAGGTGGCTTCGCTCATGAAGAAATGGAGGATAAGATGATGAAGGGTAGACATCTTGAGATGAGAAATTTTTTCTCCTTTCTAGATGAGAATTTCTCAATGAGCATCTCACAGCTCAAAGAGAGACTTCTACCTACAGTAGATCTAGAACCTCATTGGTTTTGGAAGGCCATGGATTATAAGAAGATCTCATCAAGAGATCTCATTGGAGGTGCAGTTCAACATTTCATGAAGTGCAAGGTTCTTCATCAGTTTGAGGAGGTTGGTGTTCTACAATGGGAGGATACCAAGTATTTGTAGAATGAGATCCATCATCCCCATTGGGATGAATGGTTGATTGTATGGAGCAAGGGGTTTCCAAACCACTTGCAGATCTATGATACAGGCCAGCAAGAAGCATGCCTATGCTGGTTGCTCTTGGGTGAGTATGGATACCACTCAAGAAGTCATATTTTGCTGATTCATGCATTATACATCACTGGAAGAATGAATAAGAAAAAGGAATGATTACTTTGGTTATTGATGAGAGAATTTGGACATCACATATTATAATTTATGTCCTTATATTTACTCTTGTTTGGGATATCTCCCATGTATTTACATATATTTTCTTTTCGGGATGTATCTCATGTTCATGTATGTTCTTGGGTTTGGGAGAAAGGATAACTCTCACATAATGTTGCATAAAGGAGCTTGTTTACATTATGATGATGAGACATCTCACATGTCCATTACTTTATTGTTGCTCCATGACTTGCATCAGGATAATGTAAGAAGGTAGCAAGAATCCTTGTTGCTTTGGTTACTATTGGGAGAGTATTTGCTGAATTCTTCCCATACATTGCATGAAATTGTTGGAGGATGGAAACAACAGGCCTTAAATGTTGGCTTATGTTCGGTGATTATGGTCATTGTACATGGTATAATGATGATGTGATGGGGTAGCAAAATTCCTTATTGAGGTGGCTTCTCTTGAGAGAATATGGCCACTACATTTGGTACAATGATGATGTGGTATGGAAGCAAGAGGCATTGCTGAGATGGTTACTTTTGAGAGAGTATGGATGTCATATTCTCATTAATGATTTGACATGGCAACAAAAAGCATTGTTGAGGTGGCTTCTTTTGAGAGAGTATGACTCTCTTACTTGTTTTAATGATGATCTAGCATGGCAGAAGGAGGCTTTGTTGCATTGGTTGTTATTAGGAGAATATGTTTTGACATTGTTCATGTTTTCCCATATGTCTATACTTCTTGTTTTTTACTATGATGATGTGATGTTTGATTCCTACATGGCCAACATGGCTATGATGAGGGAATTGATGTATGTAATATACTCTATGTATCATGGGTTGGAGAGATAGTTCATGAGTTGGGACTTTCCACTTTGGGAATGAACCACTTTATATTATGTATCTCATGTATAGAGGAGAACTTTGGTCATCATATGGTTGCCACTTGGAGATTCATTGATGAGGATGGGTATCTAACTTTTCAATTGGATGTCATTCTAGAAATTCTAGAGAGGAAACTTTGGAGTTGGAAATGCATGACACATTGTGACAGATGGGAAGGCCTTCCACATGAGGATGAAATTTGTAGGGAGGATGTTTTCTGTAGCATCCACTTTTGCAGTTGCTTGAGGACAAGAAACACTTTGGCGGGGAGGACTGTAATATTACTAAATTTTCACCTGATATTTGGAATATTATAGTTCTTAATTTTCTTAATGAATTAAGTAAATAAAAGGGTGGAGGGACCCATAATCCTCAATATGAATAAATATCCACTTTTTGTGTGTGAATGTGGATTAATTAAGCCTATATCTAAATAATGAGGTAGTTGAGAAAATACTAATGTGAATGGAATTGGAGATCATGTCTCATTAATGAGATAGATCATGGAGGTTGACAGAGTCAACTAAGATCTTGAAGAGGTCAAACAAGATATCATGGAGCATTCATGATGAGATGATGGAGGAAGTTGTGCAATTAACTCACACATGATGGAGAGGGTGTACATTGCACCTAGACATGATGGATGACTTGGATAGACAACACAGTCAAACATGGAGGATCTTGTCCACATGCATAGTGCAGTTTATATGAGGGCCAAGTCATGGGAAGGCTCAAACACTATATAAATAAGATGAAGGCAAGAATTAAGACATGCTTTAGATTATTGATGTTGAGGATTTTTTTATACCTGGAATTGTCATGCGACATTGCATTACTTTCTTGGGTTGTTTAGCAAAGATTTCAAGTGTTGTTTAGCACAGGGTGTTCCTAGTCGGGAATCCCACCTCTTTATTTCAGTAGCTCTGGAAAGAGAATTTTACTTAATTATACATCAGGAATTGGTGCCATATAACGTTTCCTACTTTCTGTAGAACATCGATATTCAGAAATTGTAGATTTCTGAAGATCAGTTTGGAAGGTGGAGGTTGTCTTCAATATTTTACCTGGAGAACTGGTGAAGGTTTATTCCTTTCATCTTGGGCTTATAGATCAACATTCCCAGAGCTTAATTTCATATATGGCATTAGGCAAAAATTTATTGACTTCCTAGCAACTGTAATCCCTTCAAGAATAACACTGTCTATTTTGCAGATCCAAAGGAGGAAGGAAGTTGCTAGCATTTTTGCTAGTAATCCTGTGAGCGATCATCCCCTTACCTTTCCATCAATATTTCCATCAGCCTGGAGTTTATTGCAGCATATTTTAGTAGGCATAAGGCTTCTCTTTCCCTTACAGCACAGTTTCTATGAGTAGTTTTGTTGCAACAACTGTAATCATTATTGGAGGATTGAGAAGCTAGATCTAGAGCTTCTAGCTTATAGATCTGAAGGAGGGATCAACCCTTAAAGCTTAGATCTGATATTGTAACATATTTAATCCATATATTTGTCAGGTATAGCTTCAGATCTGTAATCCTAGTAGATTAAGGATCAAACCCTAGGAGGGTGATTTTCCAAAGTTGTAGATCTGAAAAATCCTTTCTGGGTTACCTTGGGAATCCATCACAGTGGCCAGATCTTGAATCTTGGCATCATCAGAGCACCAGATTTTAGTATATCTTCATTTTCCTTTTCATCCTGTAGTCATATATTCATATTCTACTAAAAGGACAACGCAGTATTTGCTTCCAGCAGCTCTCTAGTTACTCGGTGCCTACTTTGGCATGTTTTTAGGGTCATTGTAGGCAATCTCTTTGGCTAGATCTACTTATATTTTGTACACTGTGTAACTGAATCATATCCATATAATAAAATGGCTCAGCTTCTCTGTAAATTATGATGTTGTCTTGAGATTTATTGTTTACTTAGTTGCAATTCTTATATTGTGTTTAAGTGTTACTGCATTCTCCCTTTTGGGATATTACAATTTCCAACCCAAACCATAGGGTGTATTATCCCGTAACATAATTGGTGAATACATAGGGGATTAAATTCTGGTAATTCCTAGTTTGGGTTTTTTCTTTCTAGATCTGGGCTTTCTTGTTTGGCTTATTGACTTTTCCAGTATCTTTGATTCATTCACAATATGGGAAAAAAGTTTGATATTCTGGATCAGACCTAAATTTTCATTTTTTCTTTGTTGGATGCTTTATACACATTTTATGGTTCATATAGTCATCTACACCTACAATTTTATCCAAATAAACATGTGTATACGCATGTTTCTTTGAGTATAGTCACATATATATGCAATTTTGTCACTGCCAAGCCGCATATGTTTAGTTTTGAATGAATGTTTGATCCAAATTTATGCACAAACACAACATAATACACATATAACCATAAATAAATATATGCAATGGAAACAACACTTCATTTCATTAATATAAAAGAACTGAAATTTGTTTATAGACATAATGGAAATAAACCATCTAAGGCATTGGTAGCTTATCTTTGAGAAGAGATATGGTGACTACAGGCCTCTGATCTGTGTTACAATGAGGCTAAAAGGTCTATTTATTATTCAGAAATAATTTAAAACCCTAAACATCCAAAAATATAACCCTAGGATATGAAACGCCAAACTATGGGCCCCATGAAGGTAAATGGGTACATCGATTTCCTAGGGTCATAAATCTGCCATACTATCTTTTTTTAACGCACATGATACCTCGTTAGAAAGATTCATCCAACTAAAACTACTGAGAGAAAATATTTAGTCTCTAACTCATATTCACCAAAACTTTCATGCCCAAAAAACATCGTTAAGGGCCTCAAAACAGCTCTAGATGTTCAGGACCCGAAAAAATGCTAATAATAGTAAATTGTGCTACAATTAAGGAAACTAAAAAATAGAAAGAAACAATGGTGGGGGTCCAAGTGCAATAGGTGAGTGGACACCAATATCCACCTAGATCATTCCTCCCCCCTTAGGAAGAAATGGTCGCCATTGCGTTGAGTTACCCCATGAGATCTACAATGTCGGATGTGTCTAGTAAAGGTCGAAAGTATGGCCGAAGGCGATCCACATTGAACACTAGCTGTCAGCCAAGGAATGGGGGAATGTTGAGATTAAATGCATTATCTCTCACAACCTTGATAATGTTGTAAGGCCCATATCGAAGTGGTCTGAGCTTCTGATGAGCTTCGGTTAGGTGTTCTTTCTATAAATGCAACCTAACTCGGTCACCCACCTGGAACTTGTGTGGCACCTAATGTTGATCATGTCGCTGCTTGTACTTGGCATTATATTTATCCAAGATTTTGTGGACCTGCTAGATGCATTCAATAAAATAATTTGCTTTATCAACCTTAGATAGTACATGTGCAGATTATGTCTGTGTGGTTGCATGAGGTATGGAAACATCAGGCAGCGACGTGCCTCAGGTCAGACCAATGGAGTGCTTGACATTACAACGTAGAGGAACCTTTGTGGGTGAGGAGAAAATTTCCTTGTGTTCCTCCATGATGTTATTAATCTGATGTTGTCGTGTAGGAGAGCCCTGTATGGAGGTTGTGGCCACAATATTCTTCTTTCCCTGTGGGTGAATCGCAATGAAAATGAATTTCTCGGTTTGGGAAATAATCTAACTGCATTGCTTTGCAGTAATCAAGGAGACGATGAGAGGCAGTACTACCTCTAGTATCCTATACAAATTATTCCCAAAGTAATAATAACAACACGAGGTCTAGACTCATACACATAATTTTGCTTCCACAAGTATGGTTGGCCTAATATTACATCAGAAACGTCAAGAGGAGCAACATCACACAATACCTCATCTGTGAATGGCTTGACGCCGTATGGAAGGCGACACTGCAGGTGGAAGCGGAGATCTCTTTCTTGGTGAAGCCACCAAATGGTATATGACTATAGGTGTGCTATGGTCAATAGGCCGAGCCACTTCACAACCTCTACTAAAATGAGGTTCTTTTGGCTTTCGCTATCAACAAGGAATTGTAGTGGAGAACCCTTCACCAACATTTGGGAATGGAAGAGGCAATCCCCATCCTATGGATATTCGAGTTCCTCCTTCTGGATCTTGGTGGTGGAGATGGTGGTGTTGGGTTCTGCATCAATGTTTTTCTTCCCTTTTTCATTCCCCTTGTTCGCTTCTGACTCAAAATCGGAATGAATGTAATATTCCGAAATTAGCATGCAACTAATTGGAATATTAATTTTTCTCTTGACATCTAGTAAGATGAATAAATGGGTAAGGAGGCCTATAAATCTCTTTAGTAGGAATAAAATCACTCTTAATGTGAAAAGGGATCATATTCATAGCTAGATAAAGCACCCTCATGTGTGAACAGGGGCTAATGGATGTATACAAGGTCAATTTTGACCAAGTCAACAATGTTGGTATGGAGGGAGTGAAACATCAATAGAGACGGCCTAGTGTGAATGTGGATTAGTTTAGATAGTCAGACTAAAGCTGCCTTGGGTGTGAAAGGAGAAAATTCATGGAGACTAAGTCAAGGTTGACCAAATCAAACAACATTGTAAATGAGAGAGTGGAGCTAGTGGAGACAGTGTAGTTTTTGGAGGAGGAGTATTTGCATTGAAGTAACCTCATAAATGTGTGGGACCCATGTTGAGGAAGCTCACCAAGTATATAATGGATGGAATGGAAACCATATTTGGCATTCATAATATTTCTTATGTTTGAGTCTTATGACTTATTGCATGCTTCAGTAGTTTAGCTAGGTTTGTTGTACTGTTTAGTACAAGGGTATTCTCATGCGGGAATTCCCCACTCTTCCTTGGAGAACTTGTTGAAGAAATATAAGAGGATTATTCTAGGCATCATTGCCACCATTTAGCATTGGGCCAAGTAGTCACCTACAACCACGACATAGTCTACTTGAGGAACTAAATTATTTTTCATGGTGTTGAAGTGGAAGGGTCAAAACCCCTGATTGTGAGCTAGTTTCCAAGTGAAAGGACCAGCCTTTCACCCGGAGAGTGTTACACGTTATTTTGTGATAATGAAATTTGACTATCAATATAGGTTCATCCTTAGCTGTATTACGCTCCCTTAGAAGTCAAAAAACCTAACATTCCTAAATCATGTCTTGGAAATTGGAGAAAAGCTGATTAAAACCCTAAAAAGGCTAACTCTGCACTTTTTCTAGCTCTTGCCTATGGATTCGCAAATATTTGATCTATAGCTTGCGGCACATCCGACATTTTTTTCTTATAAAACCTGCGGACCCGTGTAAACAGTCAAATAAAAGAAAATGTAAGTTTTAGAAGCCTAGCTAGATGAATATTCTCCCAACTGGAAGCTTCTAGAAGCGCATTCAATTCAAGCTTTATCCTATACTCATGAGCTTATCCCTTCACTCATGGAGTTTATCCCTGGGTATATGGAGCTCACATCCATTCATGAGAGGAATCCATCCCTCTCTTCATGGAACTGAAACTACCTCCATTTCCCTATAAATTGAGCTCATGCTTCAGTCTGAAGCGTAGAGACACATATGTGGTAATTGCTAAAGAAATTCTTAAGAGAACATACTCTCTATACTAGCCATTTTTTATATGAGAATGATCACACACTCATGTCCATAAATTTATGCTTTTTTAGAGAGAAGAATGTTTTTCAATTTGAGAGAAGATGATTGTTCAAGACCTCGGAAGAACCTATATAACATCAAGGTGAAAGGTTGTAAGGTTACTTCTTATTCGACAAGTTAATACAAATGGATTCCATTTTCTCATTGAATTTTTCATGTATCTATTTGTGTATTCAATTCTTGCATTCCTTGATCACTAAGATAGATTAGTGTTTTCTCAAATGTTATATCTTGCAGGTACTTTTAATCCTTTTATTTGTCTTTGATTGCAGGTTTCACATGGTGAAGTGACCTCTTTTGGAGCAACTGGATAGAAGATTTTGGCAAGTGTTGGACTTCAAGTAGGGGCATGTCCTCGTACTCTGTTATTAATAATTCTAAATAAAAAATTATGTAGAGAAAATGGTTTGCATTTGGTTGTTTGTTTCTAGATATCCTTAAGATACGAGGGAGATCATTCTTGTCCGCAAGAAGCATTTATCCACATAACAAAATGGCGACTCCACTAGGGATTAGACCTTAGTTTTCCACTTTATTTTTCAGTTTGATTTTTTTATTTTGATTAGTATTAAACTAGGTTGGGTAGATAATTTATCATAATCCATGGAAAGTAAGTCTGAATTTTTATTTTTTCTCTATTTTTCCTCGCCTCCACAGTTTTTGTTTAAAGACAGTGCAGTAGCCTCCGCAGTTTTTAGTTCAGGATAGTCCGGTACCTCACTGTTCTCCATTACAACCTACGGACTTGTGGAAAAATTTTGAGACATTAAGAATTCTCTTTTTAGGAATCATATTATCAGATTCTTTGTGTTTGCCCTAGCTTGTCTTGACTGTCAAAGTCTTATGTGTGAATTTCTTTCAGCAATTCTTTTGTCTGAGTGGTTTTTCGTCTGATTTGCATTTTACAAGAGAGTGTTTGCCCTAATTTCTTGATACTCTATATTAGAAACCGTCATATACTTTATCTTACTGGTATGTTGTTTTTTTCTTGTTGAGCCATTGAATTTGTTGCAACTCTTGCTTTGATGAAAATTGAGTTTTATTTTCATTTGCACATTTAGAAGAGTCTTAAGCTTACTAGGGCATGAATTTCACTTAAAACCATTGTTGGATGTTTTTAATTTTTCTAAGATAAGAAAAAAAAATTCTTGCCTTTATCAAAAACTAAGTGAAACATCCTCAAAAACTTTCTAGATAGAGTTCAAACTTAGATTTTTTTTCTTTTAGTTTTAAATTTTATGTTTTTCTTAGTTTTCGATAAGGTTTTATTTTTGCAAATATTTTTTTTAATGATTTTTAATGTTTTGATTTGATCGATAAAGGATTTCATTTCGAACAATTAATTGATCATTATATGAAATTGAGTTCTCAAATAAATCGTCTTCTTTTCAAGGATTTTTGTTTATAAGCGAAAGAATTGGTGTTTTGAAAGTTATCTAAATCTCTCAAATCTTTCCTTTAAATAGATTTCATTGAAAAGAAAAATATTTTCACTCTCATATAGACGAATTTAACCTATTTTTGAGTTGGGTCATCAAACATCATCGAAGTTTCACTTCCATACCTTTTGTCTTAAGAAATAGCCAAATTAAAAACAATGCTTTAATTAAAATCAATCTAGATATTTTTACATTTTCTAGGGCTCTTTTCCACCAACATAGCTTAGGTTAGTGTCTTGGAATAGGTTTTAATTAACATTCCAAGATAGTTAAAACAAACAGGTAGCAATCTTGCAGTAGGAGAAATCCAATTGTAGCATGTTTGCTCTGGGAAGCTCTTCTTAAAAGAGTCAAGCACGAGATCATGTCCGAACTAGTGAGATAATCGTACCTATCTCATTAGGAAAGATAGAAGATGTGAATGTATTAAAAAATGGTAAACCTTAGATAGAGCATTGTCAAGGAGCCTGGGGTCACTTATCGGTAAATGTTGGATTATATCAAGAAGCCTTCAAAGGGATTGAGCTAGTTACTCTGCGCTTGCATGTATATCGGATCGTAGACTGTTTCCCCAGGTATATTTGTTCCCGTTGGTGACTTAGTGGCTATAAAATTTAGGATTCTTTCCAAAGGTGATGGTGGAGGGAAGGTCCCATTGTACCTCAAGTAAACATCAACTAGACTCACTTGGACTTTCTAGAGGGTTCTCTTCACTTCGAGATGATTTAAGTGGAGAAACTTGCATTGGATTATTTCATTAAGCATGTTGTCGGGGTAATTTTTCCAACCCCCATTTTTGCATTAAATTCTACGACGTTGGATTTCATCGCCAACTAGTGTTTTTAGTGCTAGAATCTACTGTTTGTGTGTGGATTTCTCTCTTAGATTTTGTAGTTGTGTGAACAATTTGGTTGTTTCCATAGAGACTTTATGACATTTTGTAGAAATTTTCTTTGATTTCGTGTGTTAAAATTTTTAATCGTGGCAGAATTACCTAGACAATGACATAGAATGCAGGGGAAACCCCCTTAGTACACACCAAGCTAGTTAGAAAAACTTAAATCCGAGAAAGGAAAAACATCAGGGACTGGCTCAACTAAGCATGAAGAAAAATCAATAATTATTCATCCTGAATATGAAGTAGATTAGCCTCGAACAGTAGAGAGTACTCCGAGAAGAGTTTCAATTTCTGAATTAGTTGAACTTGTTTCTACAACTAGTGAATTATCAGCTACTGATCTTGAAATTTCTGAACCAGAAACTGAACCTGCTATACCTGAGACTACTTCTGAGTTCATTACTCCAACCCCTAATCATCCTAATTCACGCAAAGTGAAGTATCGTATCACTGAAAATCTTCCTCCTGGTCTCATTAGTATTGAATAATTTACTGACACTGAAGAAGAAGTTGTTCTTCCTTCAAATCATGACTCTTTAGATCTTAGGCCAAGTGAATCAATTTACTATAGCCCTTTCAAACAAGATCCTTTGAATTCTCAGTTGATATAATTTCTACACAATATTGGTCTAAACTATTAGCCACCTTGAATTCCTTTTTATGCCATACCAAGAGGCTATAGACCTCTATTAAACATTTCTAGTGAGTCATCCATGTTTTCTGCATCACTAGAATCATATTTGTATGGTGGTTCATTTGTTACAGTATGATACCATTCACTTTCTGGTACTTTCTCAGGAGAAAATCCTTCTCCTGAAAAACATATACCATCATCTGGTCCAAATGAATTAGATACCAACAATTTGAGTGCAGAACACATTTACATGATGTCTGGAAACATTCATAACCTTGACCCTCAAAGTGGTAATTTACCTCTTGGGGGGCAACCTCAAAGACAGTACATACCTTAATGTCATTACATACCTTAGGGTCAATACCAACCTCAAGAACAACACCTGACTCAGGGTCTACAACACCTTCAAGGACAATACCCTACACTAGGGCAACCATCTTTCCAGGGAAAAAAGCCTCCTTAAGGGCCACAGTTCTACCCGGAACAACAATTGTTTCAAGGAGGTGGGAATTATCCAACTAATTATCAAGCATATGTTAAAAATTATCAACCTAGTTATGGTCCCTCTTACGCAACAAAACCTTCAATGGGACCTTCATATCTCGAAGTAAATATGGTGTGGGATCCATCACAAGTTCAACAAAATTTCCAACCTAATGTGAAAGTACCCTATTATCAACCTGGTCAGCCAATGGGTTACAGTCAAATCCAACAACCTGTCCAACCTGTTCAACCTACGATTCAGGTACCTGCATCTGGTACAGTTGAGTAGCCTAGTCTGAGTACAACTAGAACTCCAACTCAAACTGCTGCACCAATTTTTGTTCAAGATACCAGACGTATTCCTGGAGTTTCTATAGCCCCTATTTCTATAACCCCTCAAGTATCACAAAAAATACCTGTATTATCTGCACCACAACCTGGACCTACAATCTAGACTACTGTTCAGTTGCCTACAGGACTACCTGGTACAAGTACAATTGTAACAAGCCAACCTCAGTTTTTTTATCAACCATATCAAGGGCAGTATCTATATGGGTGTGCAACACAAAATCCAGTATACCAGAATCAACTGTACCCTAGTTACATGTATTAGATACCGACTCAACCCCAATATGGTCGGGCTAATCCTGGTTACCCGAGAGGTATTCCAATCCAAAACGCACAGGCTATTCTATGATATCTTGGATATCCTCCTCCTGGTACTGGTATATTTCTGCAAGGTTATCAATTTGCTCAAGATGCTAACTGCCAGTTGCCATTCATAGAAACTTTGGATTTACCTGATTTGTCGCACCTAACGAATGATCCCATATATTTTCTTCTATATTGGCCGCTAATTCCAAATAAGTTGCCCAGTGGTATCCCTAAATTTGAAGGGAAATCAGGAGAGGTCCCCTCAAACCATGTCATGACTTACCACCTCTGGTGCACATCCAACTCTTTGATTGATGATTCTATTCGATTACGACTATTTCGAAGAACACTGATAGGTTTAGCTGCAAATGGTATATTGAATTAATGCGTGGCTCATTCAATAATTTCAATGCTTTAGCAACTACTTTCTTAACACATTTTCAGTTTCCAGTTAGATACGAAAATCACACGAAATTATTGACTTCATTAAAACAATCTACGTCTACGTACATATCCGATCACATACATGAACGGAGATGTAGAAGACGTTTAGTGAATTTTTTTATTTCTGATCAAATTTTGACAGAATGGTTCATCAAATTGTTACTTCCAAATATCACTAAAGATGTGGTTAAGGGAGGATTTTATATTGAGGAATAGGTCATTTCTCAAGCTCAGTACTTAGACCTCGTATATACATAGTCTGGTACTTTGTATGAAAAAATTCCTGATTTACGATGTCCTGGTCAAATAAATACAACTCCTTTAGGGTCTCATGCTGTAGATGGCGTAATTGGTTTAGTTAACACAAATAAAAGTAAGAAGTTCTCAAAAACTACTTCTCCTATAATAACTTTACCTAAATCACCGAAAGGAGATTCTTCCCTAAAAACTTCTGCCGACATTCACGTTGTAGATTCATCTACAGTTAAATCTAAAATCGGTAATAAGAAGAAAGGTAAGAATAAAATAAAATAGACTTTGTCGCCCAAAGAGAAAAACAAAAAAACTGAACCATCTGATGATAAACGAAAACCTCATTATCCTTGTCTTATTTGTGAGGAGGATCACTTTACTAAAGAGTGCCCACATCGGTCTGAGGTCTCTAAATTTGTCAAAGGTTTTCCCACACCTTCTGTCTTTAAGGATCCTTTTCCTACTCAAGATAGAAAAATGATAGGATCTTCTTCACACTCATCAGGAGATATTTTAATGATGTCTGAGGTTATGGTTGCGACACAATCACAAGATTATGGAAGTAAAAATATTGTTACTGGTATAGAAGTAGAAAATTCTAATTCAACACTAGCTACATCTCCTTCGATTTCTTATCCACTTCATATCGAGAAACCTAATCTTGATCTATTAATTAAACCACCTGCTAAAGGTGTACTTCGGAAGTCATATTTCAATCCACATGCTAGAGCTGCTCAGAACTACAATTTTTTTTAGGATTTGGAAATTTCCCCTTCAGCAATGTCTGCCTTAGAAGTGCTACAATCATGTCCAGCACAAAGGAAAATAATTTTATCAACTATTAGAGCTATAGATCCTCAGGATTCTAACCTTGTGATCTTCGACTTAGAAAATTTTACACCGAGACTCCCCCATCAGATGGCTTTTCAGATTATGGTATTAGTAAATACCAGAAGAATTTTTCGTATTGTAATTGATAAGGGGGCATCCATGTGCATTATGTCATTAAACTATTTGAAAATTCTCGGTTCTCCAACGATTAACCAATCTTTGTCAATACTTAAAGCTTTTGATGGAAGAGGATTCCATCCATATGGAATTTTACAGGATCTACCTATAGAGGTCGAGGGTAAAACTGTTAATTTAGATGTTGAAGTAGTTGATGCCCCTCTGGATTACAACCTTCTTCTACGTTGAAGTTGGTCTTATGCTATGAATGTTGTCGTGTCTTCTGTCTTTCAGTTAATCATGTTTCCTCATAAAGGAAATATTGTTGAAATCGACCAGCTGTCATATTATTCGTCTGACCCAACTTCTACATATAGTATTCAACGTGTTGGAAAATCGACTATTCCTTATGAATATTTTGGAGTAGGTTTAGTAAAATATTATGTTTTAATAGGAAATTTTTCTATGCCTCCACCCAACGTACCGCATAACATTGCTAATATCAATATGATTTCATCAAGCATTATTCCATTTGATGATCCTTGGATAGTACCTCCAGAGTTAGAAATGAATTATTTCAATGGCGAGATGCCTTTGAGTCATGTTGAGATAGCATATACAACAATACAATCATTTTCTAACACACTTTCATCTAATCATGTTCCAATGAATGTGGTCACTGAAAGAATCTTCTTCACTATCAAGCTCAGCCTTGACATCTATTTCCGATCCTTCCTGACAAGTGTTTTATACTGATGAAAGTATTCGTGAATTTTTATCTATGGATGAGTTACCCTAGGATGATCTACACCATAGATCTTCGTTTTTACCTAAACTTGATAGATTTAAAAATGAATTTTCTTTTATTTTTACAATTTATTATGTCAAGAAACCACAAAATCTAATTACGATTACAAATTCGGATTCTGAGATGAATTTGGGAAACATTTCTACAACTATTCCTACTGACATATCAGTTAAACCTAGAGTTGTTGAAAAAATTCATATAGGAGCTTCTTGTACGATTGACTAAATTAATACATATAAAGCCCTATTTCAAGAATTCCGCAACATATTTTCTTGGTCCTACAAAAAAATTCCAGGAATTGATCCAAAAGAATTCGTTCATGAAATAAATACATACCCAGATGCAAAGCCTATTAGACGACATTTACGTCCGATACATCCTCGAAAAGATACTACTATTAAAATTGAAGTTGAGAAACTACTAAGAGAAATATTTATTTATCCAATCCCATTAACATATTGGGTATCTAATATAGTTCCTGTTACCAAAAAACAAGGGACTATACGATTATGTGTTGATTATAGGGATATTAATAAAGCTTGTCCAAAAGACAATTATCCTACCCCCTATATCGACCAAATCATTGATGATTGTGCCGAAAATGAAATTTTATCATTGATGGATGTATTTTCCGAATATAATCAAGTAAACACACTCCCTATTGATCAACCAAAAACACCATTCATTTTTCCTTGGGGAACATTTGCTTACTGTAAATTACCTTTCGGATTAAAGAATGTTGGTGCAGCTTTTCAAAGGGAAATGTCTTACGCTTTTCATGATATCAAACACATTGTGCAACCTTATTTGGACAATATACCTACTCACTCATTGCACAGGGAAGATAATCCTACTCATTTACGAGAAATTTTTATGAGATGTAGGCATTACAAGATTCGTTTGAATCCACACAAGTTTGTTTTTTGTGTGAAATCTGGACGATTACTGGGATTCGTTGTTTCCAAAGCTGAAATTTGTGTCAATCCCTCGAAGGTTGAGGCCATCATAAATTTATCTCCTCCTTCCACACTTCACAAACTCCAAATTTTGCAAGGGAAAATAAACTTTCTGCGTAGATTTATCCTGAACTATGCTGAGTTAACTAAAGGTTTTACCAGGTTGTTGAAACAGAATGTTCCTTTTATTTGGTATGAGATTGCTAAACAATATTTTGATGCTCTATAACACACATTAACCCATGCACCATTATTGCATCCACCCAATTACAACCAGGACTAATTTTTATACCTAGCAACCTCTGATTCCACCATTGGAATGGTTTTAGTTCAAGAGGATGAATTTCACAATGAGCATGTGATTTACTATCTAAGTAGGAATTTGAATCCAACCGAAATTAAATATTCACATGTGGAGAAATTGGCCTTGGCATCAGTTCAAGCTGTCCAAAGATTTCGTCATTACATACTGTTACGCAAGACCACTGTAATTTCTAATTGCAACCCAATGATGTACATTTTGACAAAACAATTACTTGGGGGAAAATACTCTAAATGGATTGTTATCCTACAAGAGTTCAATTTGGAATTCGAAAAATATAAATCAAATAAATCACCGGTATTCGTAGAACTTATGTGTGAATTTCCCAATACTGAAATAGAAACTATGGTAGAGCATCCCATTGCAGATGAATCTCTATTTCTTATCAGTACATTAGATCCGTGGTATGGAGAAATCATCATTTATCTTCAAAAACCTTTCAACCTGAGCTTTCATGTTCAAATCGACGAAATGTTCGTTACCAATCTCAACAATACAATATTGTTGGGGACACACTTTATCGTCATGGTGCCAATTATGTTTTTTGACGTTGCATAACTCATGAAGAGGCTGAAAGGGGTTTGAATGACTGCCACTTTGGAGCATGTGGTGGTCATATGTTTGGGTATGCCACAACCCAAAATATATTGCGCTCTGGCTATTTTTGGTCGTCATTATTCAAAGATTGCATTCTTGCAGTCCAGAAATGCCACCACTGTCAGATATTTGATCGAAAAATGCGTGCACCACCAGCTCCTATTCACCCCATAATTGTTGTTGGTCCTTTTGAAAAATGGGGCATTGATTTCATTACATGTAACCCTCACTCTTCCAGGGGGCATGGGTATATTATTCTCGATGTAGATTACTTTACCAAATGGGCTGAGGCGATGCCTACATTTACGATAGATGGAAAAAATGCAAGTACATTTGTATTCAATCATGTGAATTCTCATTTCGGTGTACCCCAAGCTATTATTACTGACCGTGGAAGTCATTTTCAGAATATAATGATGAATGAAATTTCTAATCAACTTGGCCTACGCCATGATAACTCTACTCCATATTACCTGCAGGCTAATGGTCAGGTTGAAGTCATTAATAAATTTTTAACCACCATGATCAAACGGATTATCGGAACTCACAAATAGAATTGGCATACCATGTTTTTTTCGGCATTATGGGCATATCAAACCTCAGCAAAAACTGCAATAGGGTTCACTCCTTTTCAATCAGTTTACAGTTTAGAAGCTGTGTTACCCATTAAATTCAAAATATCGTCACTCCAATTAGCCATAGAGTTACTACTAGCTACCTCTGAAGAGGAAAATTCGTTTTGTACTTAGGACAATTAGATAAGACTCAGCGCACCGCTACATTAGCAGTCGAAGCTCATAAAAAACACATTAAAGCTCAATATTATCGAAGTGTTACACCTCGTGTTTTTTCAGAAGGTGACCTAGTCTTAGTATATGATCAAGATAACGATAAGCTAGGAGCTGGGAAATTCAAACCAATGTGGCATGGTCCTTACATTGTCAAGCGAGGGCTTGCCAAAGGGGCCTATGAATTGACTGATTATAACAGGGTCTCTTTAGATAAGCCCAAAAATGGTCTTTATCTAAAGAGATATTATGCTTGATTCTTGTGTGAAGATCTCACTTGTATATTAGTTATTTTTCTAGTTAGTGTGCCTTAGATTAGATAGGTGTGTCTAGTTTAAGTTTGTTTTTGCTACTATCGCTTCTTATATTGATTAATATTGATATTGCAGATGTCGACATCCCTTTAAACATACATTGGTTTTGCTAATGGTGCCTATCATAGTACATGGAATATTGCTTCTGTAGCTTGGGTTATCTATTCACCCAACGATGAGTTATTCTCTATGCATGGGGTAAGCCTTGGTCAAACAACGAACAATATTGCAGAATATGGTGCGATGATTGAGTTATTATCTGATTCCATTTCAGTTGGTATTTGTTGTCTGATAATTAGGTTAGATTCAGAGCTCATTGTATTACATTTAAACAGAGTATACACAATTGAAAATCCAGTGTTATTAATATTATTTTTGAAGGTTCGTCTCTTGGAAAGACAATTTGATTACATCGAATATAAACACATTTCAAGAAATTTAAACACATTGGTTGTTGCATTAGATAATCGTGTTCTAAATATAAATTTGCAACGTTAAAATAGTAAACCAAAACAAAATTCGATACATGTTGAACAAGATAGTCAGAGAAAGTAGTAATATCATAGATAAGAGTTTTTGTTTTAAAAAAATATTACATTTTCTGCGATCATAGGTTTAAAACACCTTATGATATGCAAGATACTGATACAAAAAAACAAAATATGTCAATCCACGATGATCATCCACTATTCGTGTTGATGATCATGGTAGTAGACTATCACACGCGCGATCTTGCGCAGGAATCTCCTAAACTGGCCTGGAACACCAGTAACATGTCTCTGGAGATGGAGAGGAATATTGTCTATCGATGTCTCAAGGATATCTATAGTCAACCTGTCTAGGTTGTGTTCCATGTCAGTGAGGATTTTTGGTGCCTGATCCTGTGGTTGTGCTATGGGATCTATTTGCTGCCTTTCAAAGTGGTGAAGTGTAGCTGGCCATCATGGACCAACATCTGCATTTAAAATTTTGTTATTAGTAGTGGACGATTAAAAACAAATAAAAATTAGAGTTAAAGCACATCAAAATTATTCGCTTACCTGATTCATCCCATTTCACCCCTGGAGGTAAGGACATCTCAGTATCACCTCTGAAATCGATACCCAAACATGGGAAATCATTAATTGTTAAGATTTGGTTCTACAGCCACATAAAATACGCAAGAGTAAACCAAACCACCGTACTGCCATCAACACCATGGCGGGCCATCAATGCAACCCATCGTACCATACGAGGTTCTCTAAGTTCACTGCGATCAACAAGAATAAGCTGAGGGGCGAGGAATGAAATCATGTTCAAAGAAAAAGAAACCAGGATGGTGCCATACCCAAAGTTTTTTAGCTTTGCATTTTTTGCTCTGGTCGGTTGGCCTTTCATCTTGGCCAATACCCCTTCACACCAGTTGAAAATGGTGCCTATGAAACATTCAACCGCGGTTTGCTTCTGAGACTTGGTGGCCACATGTGGAGCCGCACTTCCACATAACCTGGTTACTGTGAATGCAATGACTTTAAGATCAAGTCACAAAATAGTTTTTATATCTATGCAATTATCCCTGGGATCTGCTTCATGACTGTAAAACTCTTGTTTGCAATTAGAAATGTGTAGGCCACCCAACCTAGATCTAAACAAAGAAATGTTTTCTCCTCTTTTGGATAAACAAGTGAGAAAATAAATATCTTTGAGCTCAATTTCAAGCCAATGATCACCAATGATAAAACAATGACCTTGAACATCCCACTTTTTCACTAGCCATGTCATCAGTTCCACTTGTGCCCTTATATCTTGGATTGCCCAAAATTTATAAAAACCAAAATTTCTAAGCACACGCATTGTGGTCGGATCATTCATATCTGCATCATCTGTACCTTCATGCTTGTGTTCTCTCCACTATAGCATGGTGGAATGATATGAAAATGGATGCATTTGAAGATTAGAAACTTTTAGAGTGGGAAAATTTAACCATTTGGGTGAGAAATTATCAATTTTCATTTGGTCACGGTGCCTCCGCAGTTTTCATGCAGATACAATGTGGACGTCTGTGCATGCTCTACACGAAAAACGCAGTAGCCCGATAATTTTCCTTTAAGAAAATTATCGGGGTCCGCAGGTAACGCATGTGTGACCCACGGACCCCTAAGGGTGGAATTTTAAACACAATTTCTCCTCAAAAAATGATTTTAAAACCTAAAAATATGATTCAATTGGATAGAAATGAAGAGAATAGTGTTGTGGATTACATGGTTCTGACGAATCTTGATTTGAGAGGTTGGTTCTATCGTTATCAACTCCAGAATTTTTTCTGCCAAAAGCTCTCAATTTACAACTCTGAAAACAAAAGCTGAAAATGACTTTGTTAAACTCCTTTTCATAAGATTTTTTGAAAGAATAAAATATTATAATTTATTTATTTTCCACTGTAAAAAGTGAATTTTCAATTTTTTTACTTATTGGAAACAGGATGTTTATTCTTTTGAGTTTTTATCTAGAATAAAGATTTTCCTGGTGAAAAGAATTATTTTGAAGATGAGTATACTTTTATCACTTTTTCGGGCTCTTGAAAATTATGAAAAATCGAAACCCTGGAGCTCTCTTTTAAGCCCTTTTCAGACTCTCTAAACATGAAAAAATCACCGAGTACTTGACTATTCAAACTCGTTAAAGGAAATGAACAATCATTCTTTCAGTATAATTTTACCTCTTTTCCGGACTAAAATGGACTATTTATGAA
The DNA here is from genome assembly GCA_034641835.2 of Pinus albicaulis. Classification (NCBI taxonomy): domain Eukaryota; kingdom Viridiplantae; phylum Streptophyta; class Pinopsida; order Pinales; family Pinaceae; genus Pinus; species Pinus albicaulis. Next base: position 941,279,553 of record CM076580.1, read on the forward strand.
AAAGGTATACGTTGACTAATCATGGTAAATAGAGTTCTCTCCTGTATTATTTTATCCTTTTTCAGGTTTGAGAGACTAAATTTATGAAAAAGTACAGCCACAGAGCTTTCTTATGTTTTTCTTCTAACTCCCTAAAATTGAAAAACATCAAGTTTCATCAATACTAGACTCGTTAAAATTTAACAGTAAAGGACCTGTCAATTACAAATAGGAATGAAGCACTCATTCTTAGGGTTTTATTTTAATACTAAGTTGGACTCATCTGAAGGATGAGCTTACACAACAAGAAAATGTTATCCTCCTCAAGCTTGTCAAAAATAAAGAGGTACTTGCCAGAAATGGTGGGGGAAAAAGAGAAAATGAGTCCAGTTGTCACACTTTGTTTTGAAAAGTAGTATACCACTCTTGAACAAGACACTTTATGTTACACTTACATTTGGGTTGGGAAAATCCTTTTTCTAACACTTAATCAAACCACATTGAAAGTCTTCAGCCGGTTTCTGGGTATTAGCTTTAGGTCAGTTGTTATCAAACCATCTGGAGTGTCGTTATGTGTTCAAGAGACAGTTCAAATAAACCATTCATTTTAAACATTTGTCTCCATTTGTTTTGACCATCCCTGAGTTAGTATTTGTTAAAATTTTCTTCAAATAATTGATCTAATGGTTTCATGTCGTAGGATTTCCTGCGATGGGTCACTTTCTGTCGACAAGAGCTCATGATCTAGAAAGTTGGTCTAGAATCCTATTAGTACCTTGGGATCTGCATGCCCTAATGGTAGGTTTCTCACCTTCGATGACATGTTGCATCATTGACCTTCGATCGAATTATTCCATGAAGTGTTTGACTGCAAATCATTCATTCACACTTCATGGATTGTACTGAGTAATTTGAGATCCATTGTCATTATTGGTGGTTTCTCTCACACTTGTTAACATTTTACATCATTGACTGGTGTTATCACTCAGATTTTCCTTGAAGTTGTTGAAAAAGGAAAGGGGTCCGAGGTAACCACAAACCAATCTTTTAGGTATAGAATCTATCCAATCTGTATCCAGAGAGGGCTCTCTCTGTAAAATTTAGCTTTGTTTTCTAACATATTAGGCTAGTTATGAAATTTCAGGGGTTTTGTTTGAATTTGGGTGGTGGAATTCGATAGCTCAGGGAAATATTGAGTAGTTCAGGCCATTGGGCTATGGAGTAAAAAAGATGGCTTCATTGGATTAAGTTTCTAGACAAAAGATGGTTTCACAGGGAAAAATAATCAAACAGGGAACAATTATAGATCTTTAGAGTGAATGAGATGGATTTAAATGGATGAAAGGCAATTAAGAATCTTTCAACACAATCATAAGAGGGAAAATTGAGTGATTATTAACAAATAGAAATTAAGTATTCTTTATTAAATAACCAAAATGCTTAAACTAGAAAAACAGGAGCAATTAAGAATTCCTTGCTTAAACCAGTTTAGAAGAAAACATTTAGAATAACAATGATTAAAATCAGATTACACTTAAGTACTTTCTGATTTACTCCTTTTCATTAATCATTCAGAAATGAAACACAGTGATATAATAAACAGATATAAAGACTTTAAAACACAAGAGAAATATGACTTATTGATCCGTAGTCTGACACATGAATCCTATAAAAAGTCTTTCGCATCAATTCATCATCCAGCTAGCCACAAAAAACTTCTCCAATAGCACTTTTATTCCAAAATATTCAATGTTACAACAAATTCTAAGAATCCACTCTTACTACTCCAATTGATGGAGTATTTATACAACAAAATTATACAAAATATCTCATAGCAAATTGAGATATAATCTAGGATGACTAATAAGTATTTTACAACAAAAATAGAGACAGATGGTCTCGTAGGTAAGGAAAAATGATAACTGATGTTGTGCTGTTTCCTTATTCTGAGAATGTGCTGGAGGAAGGCCTTATATTTTGGCTTGTTGATGTCCTCTTCAGTAATTCTATGCTGGTTGTTTCGTTTCACTGATACTCTTTAACTGCTCTGATACACTTTGACCTTTATTTATCATTTTATCCTTCTTTATCATGACTAAATGTAGTACATAATCAAAAATTCAGGTAAAGATAATTTTTACAAAAGTTCTAACAGTTCTTCCCACCATTTATCTTCCGGAATTCTGGTCCTTTGCAGCTTTCTAAGAGTTTCATCAGTCTCTGTATATCGAAAGAAAGTAGGTTGAGAAGGGAACAAATGCTTTAATTCATGCTCAAGATAAAAAAAAAATTCTAATCTATCATGGAGATTTTTTCCTGTAGGCAATACTGTTGTTGATGAACTAGTTGAAGCACTGGCCTGAGTGTCAGCATACTTGTCCAATTTCTCAATATAACTTTCAAGGTCCATCAATTTATCCTCTGAAACTAAAGGACTGGGCAAACCTTTATTTAATAAAATATCAAATCTTTTGCTGAAGGCAGTGATTTCTTCTTGCATGTTAGAGCATCTTCGTTCCAAATTCTGCATTAGAGTTCTTTTGGTAAAAACTCTCTTTATTTCCAAAATTGTGCTTGTTCTGTCTTGAATGCCAAGTTCTTCAAGTTGCTGCTTGTTCTGAGTATTTAGAAAATGGATGAGTTCATTGGCTTCATCAGGCCTATTTCCCAATTCTTCTCTTGCTCTTAGGAGTTCTTCTATAGCCAATTTGACTAAATCATTCTGTTCCTACATTATTTGAATTGAGGGCGAGACATCTTTTATTTATTGGATAATGTTGTCCCAAAGAATTTCATTTATTTCCTTTAAAGGCTTCTCCAATGTGAGATCCTTTTATAATTTGTGGACCAACTTTTCTAATCTGTTGACCTCTCTTGTTTTATCTGCAACACTCATTTTCGAGAGATCATATTTCTGTTCCAAAGAGGTAAGTTGCACCTTTGTTCTCTGTATCTCGGTTACTTGGAGTTTCAATTCTTCCATTGACTTTGTTAATTCTTCTAGACTTAAATTGGAAGTATGTACCTTTGACAATCCTGTTGGCTGACCTGTTGTAGTAGTACCTGCAATTACTTCTATTGTAGATGCTGGGACACTAGGCTTCTTATATTTCAATTCTTTTTCAAGCTCTTTCTCTATTTCATTAAGTTTCTCATTCAATTTTAAGAGCGAGTCCATTAATTCTTCTTCCAAATTTTGCTTTATAATTTCAGCAGTCTGAGGATGTCTTGAGGCTGGTAGCTTTAGTTGTTTTCTCAAAGCTGCAATATCATCATCTTTTTTCTTGATTAATGCTTCTATTCCCTTAACATCTTTGGGATTATGTCCTAATCCAATGATAATTCCCTCCAAAGTTTTAATCCTGTTGTCTTTAGCCTGAGAAGATGCCTTTTCAAGGCTTAATTGAGCATTTGTATTCTTGAAAGAATCCTGCAATTTCTGAGTCATCATTGATTTATCTGTCAGAGTAGAATAAATCATCTCACCTGTCTGTTTATGTAGCTCAATTTGATCTAAAGAATGAATATCCTTTGCTAATACTTCAAAATTGGTCCTGATGTAATCTGCAACTGTTTGAGGTTGCTGCACTTTGGGTTTGAAGTGAATCATTAGCATTTTTCCTTGCTTAATGTCATAAGCTGACATCAACCTTTGCTGCTTCTTAGGAGCCATTTTCAAACATTGATTGTAAACTTGGAGTCTGAGAGGATCATTCCTGGCCTTGATATTTATGAATGTTCTTTTAATGTCCCAGGCATCTTTCAATGGTGGTTTGAAAGATGACACTTCTGCACTTTGCTGCCTTTGTAGCTCTTTTCTCTGTAGAGTAGTTGATGTCCCACTGTTTGCACCTGTTTGTTGACCACCCAATTGTTCTTCTCCTTGACTATCAAGGGTTTCATGAACAGATTCCACTTCTGGAAGAGGTTTCAATTTCTGTCTTTTAGCATCTTGTTGTTCAGAGGATCCACCGATAGGAGTAGCTGCTTCAACATCTCTCTTTTTTCCCTTTTCTACATTCAGATAATTTTGTAAAATTGAAATTTCTGGCTCATTGATCTGAGTAGGAGGAATCTGTACTTGACCCTGTTCTTTAGAAGTCTAAGGCTGTTCTTTCATTGTAAATTTCTCTGTAATATGTATGTCAACCTCTTTCTCCTTTCCTTTAGATGATACTATAGCCAATGCACTGATTTCTTGAAGATTTTGTTGAGAAATCCCAACAGAAGAAGGACAAATACCTGGTATCTGTACCTATCCAAAAGAGTCTAGGTCAAGTATCTTTTCAAGGTATTTCATTACATTTTCAACATTGACCTGCTCACTATCCTGTTCTACCAATGTTCCTTCCATCCATTCATCCATATTAGCATATTGTTCAATTTCTAGGATTCTTTGATGCATGTATGGTGATAGTTTATTTTTCATTCTTCTGTCACAAATAAAGCTATTTGGGTCATAGGGTACCCAATAGAAAATTTTTTGTAATTTAAGATAATCTTCTAATATCCTTTCATCTTCCTTACCAGCATCTCTAGAGTTATATACAAAGGGTCCTAGCTGGCTTTTAATCCTAAGTTGAGCCTTTTTCTTTGCATTACAAAAATGTACTATATCTAAGTTGATCATCTGCTTGAAATACTCTAATGCTAATAGTCTCATTGGGACATACTTGGGCAAATTGAATGGGCATAACTCACACCCATAAACTCTGATTTCTGTTTGATTCCGGTATAGGTACTAGTCACCTATCCGGTATTGTTTTGAGAGCTGAAGAATTTTCTTGATTTCATTATTGAGCCTAGGAGGAGAGACTCCTGTCAACAAGGTGGTTGCTGGGTGTACAAAAATATCAATAAACTCATTATAGGAATAAGGAGAATTAGGGGAATTATGAGTGATGGAAGACCAAAAGATCATAGACCTAGGATTTCCCTTGGAATCGAGCTTTTTGACATGGAAAGGAAAACTTTCTGATTGGTAATAGAGCATGAGATGGTAAATAATAGAAGAATACTTGAACACTATCTCATTCTCTAATCTCATGAAATGATCATGGATTTTGTCTGCAATGTATGTAGCAAAATCATATTTGACAGCAGGAGGTTGTCCAGGGGTGAAAATAGACAACAATACTAAGGTTAATTGGTCAACATATTCACTAGTATTGAAGCCCATTATAAATGATATCATGTTCAGAATAAGTCTACCCTCATTAGTGAAAAAAGTATGCCCATAAGGGGGAGGGCCCTTGGGCTGATGTTCTGGCAACATGAAGGTCTGGCAAAGATGACTCAACTCTTCATGGGATAATTTGGTAGATTTCTCAAGTAATTCTCCCATGGACAGGGGAGTGAGGGCCTGATCAGGTTGAAATTGCAACATCTCATTGATGGACTGAGCAGTTATGGGAAAAAGGACATCTTGACTCGGGGATAGAACTGCTCGTTGATTGAGATCATAGTTTGCATGACAGTAATGGATTATCTCAAGGAAAATGTGGACTGAAGGGAGAAGGTACATGGGAAGATTAGATTCCCACAATCCAAAAATGTCAGATCCTTTCAAGTAATTGTCTCTACAGTAAAAAAATATCCGAAGGGGACTCTCACTGAGAACCAAGTCTTTAATTTGAAAATCTTTGTCCACTAATGGCAAATAATCTATGTCTCTGTGAGGGGCATTCAAGGGTGCAACATTTAAAGCCACGGGAACCTCCATTTTTGGTTCTTGTGGATTCAGAAATGAATTCGGGGTTTTATGGAAAACGGGCACAAATACTGGTTTGGGAATATAATTTGTAGTTCTGGGAATAAAAAGATCAAATTGAACTTCTTTTCAGTATTTTAGTGTGGAATTAAAACCAAAACCAGGATTTTTTACAGAGTTCAGTGGGAAATTGAAGTAAATGTTTGTTTACGGGAAATGAACAGTGGTTAAACAGGCACTGGCTATCGCGGATAAACTCTGGATTACTTGACTGGAAAATTTCTTCAGTGAGGTAGCGGTCGGCACACTTTGATAGTTAAATTCGAAATTGGTTTCCTGGGATACTGGTTACTGCATAGGATGATGAAAATGACATGGTCTGTTTGTTTTATTCGCAAAGTCAAAAGGTTGGCGGGTTTTCGATTGATGATGTCAGCAAGTACGGTAGATCCATCACAGAGGGCAGGTGGTAAGTGGTTTCCATCGCACCGCTTTTGGGGAAAGGTGGTTTCGAGTGGATGGGCAGCGATTCCATACGATGAACGACGCATGGCGCGACACTATTCAGAAAACCGCTTGGCCATCCCGCGTTATCATTCGAACGAGGATGGCCAGCGATATTGACGTCAACCGTAGATATAAGATCAGTTGATCGGACGGTGGTTGGGGTGTCGAGATGACATGGGTTTAACAGGTGGGCCCAATGCAGTTTAAATGTTAATTAATCATATCGGGGATGATTTTATTGGCAGGTTAGGTTCTTAATTAACCAAGAGGGTTAATTAATTCCTTTTTAAAATGCGGAAAAGTGATCGGGAAGGATTTCCAAAGGATTTTTACCAGAGTTAAGAATTGGGGTATAAGATATATATCGAGATTTTAACTCAGGTTAGGGAGTCGGACAAGGGGAAAATATACAAAGAGATGGGTTATTTTGAAGTTTTCTTTAAACTAAACTTCGGTTTATTTTTGTTTTAAACACATATAAAATATGTTTAAAGGTTTTTTCATATGTTTTTATTATATGGTAATTAAATCAGATTAATCTAATTACCATAGGGGGCGGGATTAATATTAAAGATATATTTTATTCAAAGGGAGTATAATGGGGGTGTTTTATTTAAACATATGGGGATTAAATACTTTGACCAAAATTATAATAAATGGGTTTTTTTGGGTATTTTTATAAAAAAGGAGTTATATATAATAGGAGAAGGTCATTCTTATAGGGATTTAAATAATAAATTAGAAATTAATATGAGAAATGAGCTAAAGCGCTAAGTGTAAAACATTAGAATAATGTATTTAACTTATGCTTGCATGAAAAGGTTTTTATGGAATATTGCATGATTTTCCTAAGTAAAATGAGATTTTACTTAGGAAAAGATTTTTTAGAAGTGAATGAGTGTAATGATGAATTATTTTAAGTACTTAGGCTTTTCCAATTATTGGGCCAAGGGTCCGGTCCCTCCAAAAGTCAAGGAAATGCCTTGAGACCCTCTAATCTTTAAATGCCTTAGCACTTATGGGAAATTAGTGAAGTTTTTAGGGAAAAATGAGAAGGGAAGTTAATAATTTGACTTTGCCTTGCTTGAAATTCTTCCAGTGTATTATTTTCCTTTTCACTTGTGATGGAAGTAAAAGATTAAACACATCTAGAGCCATTATCCATCACATTTAATTCTGCAACATCATCTACCTACCCTACCTACTTTACCCTACCATTTTTTCTTCTTTATTAGGGTGCACTTAGACTGGCAAACCCTTATCACACTTTTTCTTTTACATATGCAAATCTATCTAATTCTAACCTTATTACATCCAAGGGCTCAGATTAAGCTGTTGAGCTCATTTTATTCACTCTACCTATCTACTTATCTGCCAATATTAAACAGTTTGGTCATATTTTATTCTCTATCTCTAAAACATAAAATTGAAAAATGAACTAGCCAAGCTTAAACTGTTTGACTATTCATGAATTGTGGCATAAAATACAAGTTGCACACAATTTGATTATTATATCAGAGCAAAAAGTAGTGGCATTTAGACTTGCACACTTTCCTTGGTCTTTCTTTTGGTGGGGTTCATTTTCTTTCACTTTTTTGGCCATTTTCAATTTTTCACCCTTTGATTTTTCTTTTATGGTATACCCTCTTTACATTTTTTTAATTTTTTTGATTTTTTGATTTTTTTAGAATATGGAAAACCTTTGAAACTAGAAAAGGTATGAACATATTGCATAGTTCATCAAGTCAATCATGAAATATGACACCTATTGGTATAGGAGTCTAACACTAGCTCCACTTGGGGATGGCTTTTCCTGGTAAAAAGTCAAGAACAGCAGGTCAAATGCCTCAAAATGCCTTTAACTGAACCATGAAAACATCTTCTTCTTGTTGCTTTACTGTATGTATGATAGTGAAACTTCTGAAGCTTAGGGCCTTCTCTTTAGGCTTCAACTCCAGCAAGTTACCATCCAATCAAAACTGATACATTACAAAGGATATAGTATGTACATGTCAAAAATAAGAATATCCTAATAGATAGGATCAAATTAATGCTTTAACATTCGACCATTTACTGGTCCTTCCTCAGTTTCTGAACCATCCAAATTTTTCAGAAAATATGTATTATTTCCTTGTAAAGCATGAACGATGTAAGGTCCTTTCCATAAGAAGTCAAACCTCCCATGTTTTCCCTTATCCTCTCTTCTGGAATCCCATCTCAAAAATTTATCTTCCAATTGGAAATCCTCTGCCTTGGTCCTTTTGTAAAATATTTTCTTTAGTTTCTCCTGTAAAATTTGGGATCTTTGATAAACTTCTTCTCTAGTCTGCTACAAATTGATGGTCTGATTTATTCTTCTCTGAATATCATTTGGTTCAACTTGAGCTTCTTGAAGTAACTTCATTACAGGAACTCCTAAATATGATGGAAATATTGCCAAAATACCATAAACTAACTCATAAGGACTGGTCCCAATTGATTTTTTGGTGGTAAGTCTGTCTGCCCGTAGTGCATTTGTAAGTTTCTTATGCCAATTTTTCTTATTTTCTTCCAATAATTTCTTAATAATATTAATGAGAATTTTGTTGGAAGATTCAACCAGTCCATTACCCTGAAGGTAATAGGTTGTTGAATGGTTTAAGGTGATATGATACTTATTACAGAAACTTATCATCTTTTTTTATTTGAAAGCAGCAGCATTATCAGCTATGATTTTCTCAGGACAACCAAATCTTGATAGTATATTGGTTTCTAAGAATCCTATGATTACAGAGTCATTGGCTTGTTTGGATGGGATTGCTTCAATCCATTTAGTAAAATAATCTGTGGCAGTGAGGATCCATCTGTGTTGGCCAGAAGAAGGGGGATGGATTTCTCCAATGAAATCCAGGCCCCATTGTTGGAAGGTTTTTTCAATGGAAATTGGTTTCAAGGATAAAGGTAATAATTTTTTCTTGCCTTCAAAAATTTGACATTTATGGCAAGCAGTTACAAATTTCTTTACATCAAAAAACAAGGTTGGCCAATAAAATCCAGCCCTTAGGATCTTGTCTGTAGTTGATTTCCAATAAAGGTGTCCACCACAATCTCCTGCATGGAATTCATTGAGAGCCTTGTCAGCTTCATCATTTAATAAAAAATTTAATAGAATACCATCATGATTCTTCCAAAAGAGAACATTATCTAAAATACAATACTTTAAGGATGTCATTTTTAAAAACCTTTGCTTTGTTCTGGATAACCCTGGAGGAGCTTGCAGGTTTAAAAAAACATAAACTATATCAGCGTACCAAGGTGAGTCTAAAAAGGCTTGGCTAATTTGTGGATTCGCCATCTCCTGATTGTCATCCAGTTCATTAATATCCAGGGCTTGGAAATTTGTTTCTGTCATGAGTTGAGCCAATCCCTGTCCTTTTATCAGCTTTGTAGGTTTTATTTCAATATCATATTCTAATATGGTGGCAATCCATTTACCCCTTTTTCCCTCAATTCCATCTTGAGTTAAGATGTCTTTGACAACAACATTTGGTACATAAGCTATCACATGAGAATACAATATATAGATTCTAAAATCTTTAATAGCTTTTACAAGTGCAAAAGCTTGTTTTTCCATGATATTGTATTTTAATGATGCATCCCTCAATGCTTTACTAAAAAAGGCTATAGGTTTTTCACATCCTTGATCATCCTTTTGTAATAAAACAGCTGCTACAATATGTTTTGATGCAAATGAAAAAATAATAAAGTCTCTATCAAATTGTGGACTGGTAAGAACTGGTGTAATAGTCAAAGCCATTTTAATATCTTCATATGATTGCTTGGCTTCTACTGTCCATTTAATACTCGAATCCTTTCTTAACATGTTAGTTAGAAATCTAATTAATTCAGCTAAACTAGAAATGAATCTCCTCAAAAAATTGATTTTTCCTATGAAATCTTGAAGTTCTTTAACATTTCTTGGATGAGGTATCTGCAATATGGCTTGTATTCTTTCAGGATAAATTCTAATGCCATCTTTTGAGATGATATGGCCTAGGATTTTACCTTCTTCAAGACCAAACAATGAATTTTTTGGATTCAAAGAGATACCATACTTTCTGCATTTGATGAATACTTGTCTGAGATGGTCCAAATGTTGCTGATCTGATTTGGAAAAAACAGTTAAATCATCCAGATATATAACAAGAAAGTCATGAATTTCTTTTGCAAATGCAATGTCCATTGCCCTTTGGAAGGTTGCTCCAGCATTTTTGAGTCCAAATGGAATTTTAACATATTTAAAAGTACCCCATGGTGTTGTAAAAGCTGTTTTATCTTGGTCATCAGGATGAACCAGAATCTGGTTGTATCCTGAGAACCCATCCAAAAGAGAAATCCTTGAAGCACCTACTACCTTTTGCAAAATGTGATCCATTTTGGGCAAAGGATAATTATCCTTCAAAGAAACCTTATTTAGATTTCTTAAATCAACACATAGTCTAATCTCTCCAATTTTCTTCCTAGTAGGGACCAAGTTAGACACCCACTCTGAAAATCTAATTGGAGCAATTATCTCTGCTTCGTATATTCGTTTGATTTCTTTTTCAATTGAAGGCAACAATACAGGGTTGATTCTTCTCAATTTTTGCTTAAATGGTTTCTGATCTAATTTTAAAGGTATTGTATGTTGAATTATAGATGTATCATATGATTTTAGGTCTTCATAACTCCAGGCAAAGACATCCTAGAATTTTGTTAATAATTCAACATATTTTTGTTTTTGATCGGGAGGCAAAGATTTTGATAACTTTATTATTTTAGGTTTTTCTTCAGTCCCCAGATTGTATTCCTCAATATCAGCTTTCAGTGGTTCCATTTTAGGTTTCAGTGGAATGTCATTAGAGTCAAAAAGATCTTCTAGAGGAGTCAATCCTTTAGGTAGATTATTATCTTTCAGATTAATGATCTCGAATTCATCTTCTATAATTTCATCAACCTCCAGTTGTTTAAGGTACTGCATGTATTTTTTGGTGAATTTCGTTGGATGGAGCATTTGAATTGCACTCTCTTCTGAAATTTTTGTTTCTTGTTCAGTTATTTCATCAGATTCAATGATTGTATCTTCATCCATGCTATTGTTAGAAAATTCATTCTCTAAAGTTAGAAAATTGTTAATCTGATTGTCATTTGCAAACACTTTCCAATTCTTAAGATTGTTTGGTATGGCTGGTCTATGTCTAATCTCAGCTGTGAACTGATGATTAGGTTCAAATGGTAATTTACAAGTGCTAGCAAACATTGCGAGACTATGAGCATGCAAATTTTGTTTTCTGGGGATTTTTGCAAGCTGAGCCTGTAGAAAGGTATTAAGAATCTCTACAACTATTCCTCTATATTCTCTTAGTCTGGGATCTTTTGTCAAAAACTCACCTTTGATCTGTTGAATGATTAAATCAGAATCTCCTATAACAGATACTTTAATTGCTCCTATTTTTTTGACAAGTTTAAGCCCTAACAAAATAGCTTCATACTCTGCCATATTATTAGTGCATTTAAAGTTCAATCTGTAAGCATGGCCTTCAGCATGATCATTTTCAAGGTTGTGTATCCAAATTCCAGCTCCTTCTCTTAACTTATTAACGTAACCATCAAATTCTAAATGCCAAAGAATTTCATGTTCATAATTTTCATCAGGTGTTTCAGGAACTTTCTTAACAGGGAGATCTGGTTTTTTAGTTTCTTCTGGTATTTCCTGAGTATCTGATGTTTCCTTTTCTTCCGAAATTTCCTGGATTTGAACACTAGATTTATGACTTGCAATTTCTTTTGGTTCTGATGCTGGTGCTTCTAGTTCAGTGGGAAAATCAGTTTCAGCATTATAGAGAATAAATGAGTCCATATCAGAGTGTACTGAGTAGATAGGGAAATTTTCATGTTTCTCCTGACTACTGACAACATATTTCATCAAGGTTTCTCTGTATAGTCTCTTAGGTTGGCCGAATACTGAAATAGTAGCATATGACATATCTAATTGAAGAGATCCTCCGAGTTTTTCACCCCATGATCTAGACAATAGCATACCATATTTTGGAGGAATATCTGCTACTACTATATCCATCAAAATTGATTTAGCAGGGTATTGAACCAATGTAACACACAAATCTTTGATTAATCCTAAACATCTCACCTGACTTGAATCAAAAGAAAAGAGATCTTTGTATGGTCTGGTGATGTCTAGATTTAATCTCTCCATTACAGCCTTGGGCATTAGATTATGAGACGCTCCAGAATCAAGCATGGCATTATGAAGTATTTTGTCATGTATATTCAAACTCACATAGAATGGAGAATTCCCTCCACTTTTAGGTTTTCCATTTACTTCAGGGCCAAAGAGTAATCTAGGTTGGTCATCAAAAATATTAATTGTGTCATCATTTCCAGGAATATTAAGTGATCTATGGATTTGGCTTCTGTAGACATCATGTTTAGCTAATTCAGACAGTGGAACAACTATTTTCAATTTTCCTACTTCAGCTTCCAGATTAAAACGTTTCTCAGTTTGAGTCTTTGTATTTCGAACAGTTGGATTGTCTTTTTCTTCTATGTTTTCAATGTTTTTCTCCTCTTTAGGAGTGGGGTTGTGACCTGAAGTTGTTTCCGATTCAACTTCTGGAGGTTCCTCTACACTTCCTTTGGGAGGAAGAGTATTGGAAAGTTGTCTGTTATTTGGTTGAGTATCAGATACATCTTCAATTATTGGATGGGCAGGATTAGGATATGATATAGTGAGAATATTTACAGGGGTAGTACTGGTCTTACTTTTGAGGGGTTGCTTTGTGGTTTTCAGTTTACTAGCTTCCGGAACATCAAATCTTCTGCTCCTCAAATTGTATTGCTTATGAACTTTGTAGATGGCTGTGTCATATCCTTCCTTAAAATCAAATGATTCTCCTGACTAGGTTTGAAAATGTTTAATAATGTGAGATTCTTGATCATCTTGGGTTAAGAAAATTTCTGGTTCATTTTCATCTTTAGTAAAGTTGTTTATTTGAACATCATCAGTAGGTTCCTCAGAAGTTGAGCCTTCAACATGATTTTCCTGGAATGGGGGCCTAATATTTTGGTCAGGACCAGTTTTTCCAGTATTTTGACTTTGGTTTCTTCTGAAGTTCGGATTTCTCACAGTATTGCTAGGTTGACCATCCCAAGAAGCTTTATTCTTTTCAATAGTTTCTACTCTGTCTCCTAGTCTTTCAATTCCTTTAATTATAGCATCTAGTTTCTTTTCAAAAGCTGCGGGTTCTTCTTTTACAGGCATTCTCCTTTCAGCTCTAGCTCTAGCTCGTTTTTCTATCAGGTTAGCTTCAACACTAACAACTATTCTTTGCATTTCTTCTAGAGTTTGAGGAGCTCTTTCCCTAAGTTGATATGCTATATCAGAATCAAATCCATCAGGGAATTTGATTAATACTGAATCTGGAGGAGGTCTAAGATTTTTGGGAACAACATTGTAAGCCTCATTGAATCTAGTGACATAATCTTGCACAGTCTCATTTGGTCCTCTTTTTAGTTTTCCAAAATCTGATAGGATTTGAAGAGGATCTTTCTTCTTCTCACATCTATTTAAAAATTTTCTATAAAGGGCTGGTAAGTCAGCAACACTATTTACAGGAAGGGCTCTGAACCAGGTTCTAACTTCTCCAGTAAGACTTTGGACAAAAATTCTCATTCTTACGTCATCAACATCTATTTCATAAAATTCAAAATAATCGGTCATCCGTTTAGTATGTTGTTGAGCAGTGTAAGTACCAAAACCATCAAAGGGAGTGATTTTGCTTTGGTAATCTTGAGGCATAGCCCCTAGATTAGATGGAAATCTCAAGGGAGCATATCTATTTTCCATTGGAAGAGGTAATGGGATAACAGGTGAGGTTGGTCTATGAGTGGTGGGTGGAGGAGTGGAAGGGGTAGTTTGAGGTTGAGAGGTTTTGGGAAAAGTTGATGAACTTGGAGAAGGTGAAGTAATCACAGAAATATTTGATGTTCCTTCAGAGGTAATCTCAGATTGTATGGAATCTCACAAATGCTTATCAAGGTGTGATGTAACAAATTCAAATTGTAAATCTTCAAGAAATACTGGGTCTGGAACCAAATTGGATAACTCAGATTTAGAAAAATTTACAAATAAATATGTTTCAAACTGCTCATCAAAAGGTTTGTCCTCAAGATAGATCCACTTCACTGGACAGGATATAGATCTATAAAGAGGTCGAGAACTTCCATAGCTTTCTTGACTATCTTATCTTCTAAGAATTTTGGGAATCAGATTCGGATTTTCGAATACAGGTGGAGGATTTGGATCAGGATTAGCCCTGGTGTAACGAATCCTTTCTGAAGCCAATTTTCTAAGTGATGTTTTTGGTTTTTTGGTTTTAAATGAAATGGTTAATACAACTTCAATAATCTCTTTAAGAAGTTTCAGATATTGGATTTAAATTCTCTTAAAGATTTATTTAACTAGAGGAACTGATCAAATGTTTGAAACCAAATTTCAGTTCATAAACTAGACTGGAGATAGACTGAAGCATCATTTATTTACTATGCAATTGCAGAGCAAAAGTAGTTCAAAGGCTACCTGGCTAACTTTCAGGCTCCGTCTGTAGTTTATAAAATAAACAATAGTAACAATAAAATTATTCAGATCCCCAGTATGGTCGCCACTATGTTATCACTCATATTTTCCTTGAAGTTGTTGAAAAAGGAAAGGGGTCCGAGGTAACCACAAACCGATCTTTTAGGTACAGAATCTAGCCAATCTGTACCCAGAGAGGGCTCTCTATGTAAAATTTAGCTTTTTTTTCTAAGATATTAGGCTAGTTATGAAATTTCAGGGGTTTTGTTTGAATTTGGGTGGTAGAATTCGATAGCTGAGGGCAAGATTGAGTAGTTCAGGCCATTGGGCTATGGAGTCAAAAATATGGCTTCACTGGATTAAGTTTCTAAACAAAAGATGGTTTCACAGGGCAAGATAATCAAACAGGGAACAATTATAGATCTTTAGAGTGAATGAGATGGATTTAAATGGATGAAAGGAAATTAAGAATCTTTCAACACATTCATAAGAGGGAAAATTGAGTGATTATTAACAAAGAGCAATTAAGTATTCTTTATTAAATAACCAAAATGATTAAACTAGAAAAACAGGAGCAATTAAGAATTCCTTGCTTAAACCAGTTTAGAAGAAAACATTTATAATAACAATGATTAAAATCAGATTACACTTAAGTACTTTCTGATTTACTCCTTTTCATTAATCATTCAGAAATGAAACATAGTGATATAATAAACAGATATAAAGACTTTAAAACACAAGAGAAAGATGACTTATTGATCCGTAGTCTGACACATGAATCCTGTAAAAAGTATTTTGCATCAATTCATCATCCAGCTAGCCACAAAAAAATTCTCCAACAACACTTTTATTCCAAAATATTCAATGTTACAGCAAAGTCTAAGAATCCACTCTTACTACTCCAATTGATGGAGTATTTATACAAAAAAATTATACAAAATATCTCATAACAAATTGAGATATAATCTAGGATGACTAATAAGTATTTTACAACAAAAATAGAGACAGATGGTCTCGTAGATAAAGAAAAATGATAACTGATGTTGTGCTGTTTCCTTCTTTTGAGAATGTGCTGGAGGCAGGCCCTATATTTTGGCTTGTTTCTGTCCTCTTCAGTAATTCTATGCTGGTTGTTTCATTTCACTGATACTCTTTAACTGCTCTGATACACTTTGACCTTTATTCATCTTTTTATCCTTCTTTATCATGTCTAACTGTAGTACATAATCAAAAATTCAGGTAAAGATAATTTTTACAAAAGTTCTAACAGTTCTTCCCACCATTTATCTTCTGGAATTCTGGTCCTTTACAACTTTCTAAGAGTTTCATCAGTCTCTGTATACCGAAAGAAAGTAGGTTGAGCAGGGAACAAATTCCTTACTTCATGCTCAAGATAAAACAAATTTTCTAATCTATCATGAAGATTTTTTCCTGTAGGCAATACTGCTGTTGATGAACTAGTTGAAGCACTGGCCTAAGTGTCAGCATACTTGTCCAATTTCTCAATACAACTTTCAAGGTCCATCAATTTATCCTCTTAAACTAAATGACTGGGCAAACCTTTATTTAATAAAATATCAAATCTTTTTCTGAAGGCAGTGATTTCTTCTTGCATGTCAGAACATCTTCATTCCAAATTCTGCATCAAAGTTCTTTTGGTAAAAACTCTCTTTATTTCCAAAATTGTGCATGTTCTGTCTTGATCTCCAAGTTCTTCAAGTTGCTGCTTGTTCTGAGTATTTAGAAAATGGATGAGTTCATTGGCTTCATCAAGCCTGTTTCGCAATTCTTCTCTTGCTCTTAGGACTTATTCTATAGCCAATTTGACTAAATCATTCTGTTCCTACATTGTTTGAATTGAGGGCCAGACATCTTTTATTGATTGGATGATGTTGTCCCAAATAATTTCATTTATTTACCTTAAAGGCTTCTCTAATGTGAGATCATTTTCTAATTTGTGGAGCAACTTTGCTAATCTGTTGACCTCTCTTGTTTTATCTGCAACACTCATTTTCGAGAGATCATATTTCTGTTCCAAAGAGGTAAGTTGCACCTTTGTTCTATGTAGCTCGGTTACTTGGAGTTTCAATTCTTCCATTGAATTTGTTAATTCTTCTGGAAATAAATTGGAAGTATGTACCTGTGACAATCCTGTTGGCTGACCTGTTGTAGTAGTACCTACAATTACTTCTGCTGTAGATGCTGGGACACTAGGCTGCTTATCTTTCAATGCTTTTTCAAGCTCTTTCTCTGTTTCATTAAGTTGCTCATTCAATTTTAGGAGCAAGTCCATTAATTCTTCTTCCGAATTTTTCTTTATAATTTCAGTAGTCTGAGGATGTCTTGAGGCTGGTAGCTTTAGTTGTTTTCTCAAAGCTGCAATATCATCATCTTTTTGCTTGATTAATGCTTCTATTCCTTTAAAATCTTTGGGATTATGTCCCAATCCAATGATAATTTCCTCCAAAGTTTTATTCCTGTTTTCTTTAGCCTGAGAAGAGGCTTTTTCAAGGCTTAATTGAGCATTTGTATTCTCCAAAGAATCCTGCAATTTCTGATTCATCATTGATTTATCTGTCAGAGTAGAATAAATCATCTCACCTGTCTATTTATGTAGCTCAATTTGACCTAAAGGATGAATATCCTTTGCTAATACTTCAAAATTGGTCCTGATGTAATCTGCAGCTGTCTGAGGTTGCTGCACTTTGGGTTTGAAATGACTCATTAGCATTTTTCCCTGTTGAATGTCATAAGCTGACATCAACCTTCGCTGATTCTTAGGAGCCATTTTCAAACATTGATTGTAAACATGGAGCCTGAGAGGATCATTCCTGGCCTTGATATTTATGAATTTTCTTTTAATGTCCCAGGGATCTTTCAATGGTGGTTTGAAAGATGACACTTCTGCACTTTTCTGCCTTTGCAGCTCTTTTCTCTGTAGAGTAGTTGATGTCCCACTGTTTGCACCTATTTGCTGACTACCAAATTGTTCTTCTCCTTGACTATCAAGGATTTCATGAACAGATTCCACTTCTGGAAGAGGGTTAAATTTCTGTCTTTTAGCATCTTGCTGTTCAGAGGATCCACCGATAGGAGTAGCTGCTTCACCATCTCTCTTTTTTCCCTTTTCTACATTCAGAGGAGTTTGTAAAATTGAAATTTCTGGCTCATTGATCTGAGTAGGAGGAATCTGTACTTGACCCTGTTCTTTAGAACTCTGAGGCTATTCTGTCATTGTAAATTTCTCTGTAATATGTATGTCAACCTCTTTCTCCTTTCCTTTAGATGATACTGTAGCCAATGCACTGATTTCTTGCAGATTTTGTTGAGAATTCCCAGCAGAAGAATGATGAATACCTAGTATCTGTACCTGTCCAAAAGAGTCTAGGTCAAGTATCTTTTCAAGGTCTTTCATTGAATTTTCAACATTGACCTACTCACTATCCTGTTCTACCAATGTTCCCTCCATCCATTCATCCATATTAGCATAATGTTCAATTTTTGGGATTCTTTGATGCATGTATGGTGATAGTTTATTTTTCATTCTTCTGTCACAAATAAAGCTATTTGGGTCATAGGGTACCCAATAGAAAATTTTTTGTAATTTAAGATAATCTTCTAATATATTTTCAGCTTCCTTACCAGCATCTCTAGAGTTACAGACAAAGGGTCCTAGCTGGATTTTAATCCTGAGTTGAGCCTTTTTCTTTGCATTACAAAAATGTACTATATCTGAGTTGATCATCTGCCTGAAATACTCTAATGCAACGAGTCTCATTGGGACATACTTGGGCAACTTAAATGGGCATAACTCACACCCATAAACTCTGACTTCTGTGTGATTCTGGTATAGGTACCAGTCACCTTTCCGGTATTGTTTTGAGAGATGAAGAATTTTCTTGATTTCATTACTGAGCCTAGGAGGAGAGACTCCTGTCAACAAGGTAGTTTCTGGGTGTACAAAAAGATCAATAAACTCATTATAGGAATAAGGAGAATCAGGGGAATTATGAGTGATGGTAGACCAAAATATCACAGACCTAGGATTTCCTTTGGAATCGAGCTTTTTGACATGGAAAGGAAAACTTTCTGATTGGTAACAGAGCATGAGAGGTTAAATAATAGAAGAATACTTGAACACTCTCTCATTCTCTAATATCATGAACTGATCATGGATTTTGTCTGCAATGTATGTAGCAAAATCATATTTGACAGCAGGAGGCTGTCCAGGGGTGAAAATAGACAACAATACTAAGGTTAATTGGTCAACATATTCACTAGTATTGAAGCCCATTATAAAGGATATCATGTTCAGAATAATTCTACCCTCATTAGTGAAAAAAGTATACCCATAAGGGGGAGGGCCCTTGGGCTGATGTTTTGGAAACATGAAGGTCTCGCAAAGATGACTCAAATCTTCATGGGATAATTTGGTAGATTTCTCAAGTAATTCTCCCATGGACAGGGGAGTGAGGGCTTGATCAGGTTGAAATTGCAACATCTCATTAATGGACTGAGCAGTTATGGGAAAAAGGACATCTTGACTCGGGGATAGAACTTCTCGTTGATTGGGATCATAGTTTGCATGACAGTAATGGATTATCTCAGGGAAAATGTGGACTGAAGGGAGAAGGTACATGGGAAGATTAGATTCCCACAATCCAAAAATGTCAGAGCCTGTCAAGTAATTGTCTATGGAGTAGAAAAATATCTGAAGGGGACTCTCACGGAGAACCAAGTGTTTAATTTGAAAATCTCTGTCCACTAATGGCAAATAATCTAAGTCTCTATGAGGGGCATTCAAGGGTGTGACATTTAAAGCCACGGGAACCTCCATTTCTGGTTCTTGTGGATTCAGAAATGAATTCGGGGTTTTATGGAAAACGGGCACAAATACTGGTTTGGGAATATAATTTTCATAAAAATATCAAATTGAACTTCTTTTCAGTCTTTTAGTGTGGAATTAAAACCAAAACCAGGATTTTCTACAGAGTTCAGCGGGAAATTGGAGTAAATACCTGTTTACGGGAAATGAATAGCGGTTAAACAGGTACTGGCTATGGCAGATAAACTCTGGATTACTTGACTGGAAAATTTATTCAGCGAGGTAGCAGTCAGCACACTTTGATAGTAAAATTCGAAATTGGTTGCCCGGGAGACTGGTTACTGCATATGATGATGAAAATGACATGGTCTGTTTGTTTTATTTGCAAAGTCAAAATGTTGGCGGGTTTTCGATTGATGACGTCAGCAAGTACGGTAGATCCGTCACAGAGGACAGGCAGTAAGCAGTTTCCATCGCACCGCTTTTGGAGAAAGGTGGTTTCGAGTGGATGGGCAGTGATTCCATACGATGAACGGTGCGTGGCGCGGCACTGTTCAGAAAACCACTTTGCCATCGCGCGTTATCGTTTGGACGAGGATGGCCAGCGATATTGACATCGACCGTAGATTTGAGATCAGTTGATCGGACGGTGGTCGGGGTGTCGAGATGACAGGGGTTTAACAGGCGGGCCCAATACATTTTAAATGTTAATTAATCATATCGGGGATGATTTTATTGGTGGGTTTGGTTCTTAATTAACCAAGAGGGTTAATTAATTCCTTTTTAAAACGTGGAAAAGTGATCGGGAAGGATTTCCAAAGGATTTTTACTAGAGTTAAGAATTTGGATATAAGATATATATTGGGATTTTAACTCAGGTTAGGGAGTCGGGCAAGGAGAAAATATACAAAGAGATGGGTTATTTTGAAGTTTGGTTTAACTAAACTTCGATTTATTTTTGTTTTAAACACATATAAAATATGTTTAAAGGTTTTTTCATATATTTTTATTATATGGTAATTAAATCAGATTAATCTAATTACCATAGGGGGCGGGATTAATATTAAAGATATATTTTAGTCAAAGGGAGTATAATGGGGGTGTTTTATTTAAACATATGGGGATTAAATACTTTGACTAAAATTATAATAAATGGGTTTTTTGGGTATTTTTATAAAAAAGGAGTTATATATAATAGGATAAGGTCATTCTTATAATGATTTAAATAATAAATTAGAAATTAATATGAAAAATGAGCTAAAGTGCTAAGTGTAAAAAATTAGAATAATGTATTTAACTTATGCTTGCAATTAAAGGGTTTTTATGGAATATTGCATGATTTTCCTAAGTAAAATGGGATTTTTCTTAGGAAAAGATTTTTTAGAAGTGAATGAGTGTGATGATGAATGATTTTAAGTACTTAGGCTTTTCCAATTATTGGGCTGAGGGTCCGGTCCCTCCAAAAGTCAAGGAAATTCCTTGAGCCCCTCTAATATTTAAATACCTTAGCACTTAGGGGAAATTAGTGAAGTTTTTAGGGGAAAATGAGAAGGGAAGTTAATAATTTGACTTTGCCTTGCTTGAAATTCTGCCAGTGTATTATTTTCCTTTGCACTTGTGATGAAAGTAAAAGATTAAACACATCTAGAGCCATTATCCATCACATGTAATTCTGCAACATCATCTACCTACCCTACCTACTTTACCCTACCATTTTTTCTTCTTTATTAGGGTGCACTTAGACTGGAAAACCCTTATCACACTTTTTCTCTTACATATGAAAATCTATCTAATTCTAACCTTATTACATCCAAGGGCTCAGATTAAGCTGTTGAGCTCCTTTTATTCACTCTACCTATCTACTTATCTGCCAAGATTAAACAGTTTGGTCAGAGTTTATTCTCTATCTCTAAAACATAAAATTAAAAAATGAACTAACCAAGCTTAAACTGTTTGAATATTCATGAATTGTGGCATAAAATACAAGTTGCACACAATTTGATTATTATATCAGAGAAAAAAGTAGTGGCATTTAGACTTGCACACTTTCCTTGGTCTTTCTTTTGGTGGGGTTCATTTTCTTTCACTTTTTTGGCCATTTTCATTTTTTCACCCTTTGATTTTTCTTTTAGGGTATACCCTCTTTACACTTTTAAAATTTTTTGATTTTTTGATTTTTTGAGAATATGGAAAACCTTTGCAACCAGAAAAGGTATGAACATATTGCATAGTTCATCAAGTCAATCATGAAATATGACACCTATTGGTATAGGAGTCTAACAACTGGTAATCAAGTGGTTTCTACCATGTTCGACTTCAACACAATCAATTGCATGGGTACAATCGTACTAGTTTGGGAAGTAGAAATCAAGACCTTGGATCTAGTTTCCACCATCCAGTTTACGAGGAGTTTTATTATTTATGATACAATAGACTATTTATGACAGATGGATGTGTCTATGCTGTGTCTACTATTGATGTAATTTTAAAATCATTTCTATACCAAAAATGTAGTTAGTTTTTATCTAGGTATGGGAATGCCTACCTCAGCGATGATATACATATATATGTTTGCATTGAATGTTTTTATAGGATTGTGACTAGTATGTCTGCAATCTAATGCTCGTAAAGATAAAGCACTTCACTCTTCAAAAATACCTCAGACTTCACACTTTAGGGGGAAATATGTTACATGTTATTTTGTAACCATGACATTTGATTGTCAATATAGGTTCATCATTACCTCTATTATGCTCCCTTAGAAGTCAAAAACCCTAATTTTCCTAAACTAAGTCTTGGAAATTGGATAAAAGCTCATAAAAACCCTAAAAATTCAAACTCCGCACATTTTCTAGCCCTTGCCTATGGATCTGCAAATATTTTCTCTATAGCCTGCAACACATCCCACAAGTTTTGCTTATAAAGCCTATGGACCCCCATAAACAGTGAAATAAAAAAAAGTAAGTTCTAGAAGCCTACCTGGATGAATATTCTCCCAACTGGAAGCTTCTATAAGTGCATTTGAGTTTTAGCTTTATCATATACTTATGAGATCTATCCCTTCACTCATGGAGTTTATCACTTGGTATATGGAGCTCAAATCCCTTCATGAGAGGAATCCATCCCCCTCTTCATGGAACTGAAACTACCTCCATTTCCCTATAAATTGAGCTCATGTTTTAGTCTCAAGGGTAGAGACACATATGTGGAAATTGCTGAAGAAATTATTAAGAGAGGATATTCTCTATACTAGCATTTTTTAATATGATAATGATCACAC
The DNA here is from genome assembly GCA_034641835.2 of Pinus albicaulis. NCBI lineage: Eukaryota > Viridiplantae > Streptophyta > Pinopsida > Pinales > Pinaceae > Pinus > Pinus albicaulis. Next base: position 941,302,465 of record CM076580.1, read on the forward strand.
ACTCATTTCCATAACTTTATGCTAGTTCAGAGAGAAGAAGGCTTGTCAATCTGAGAGAGGACAATTGTTTAGGACCCCGGAAGAACCTGTATAACATCAAGACGAAAGGTTGTAAGGTTACTTCTTATTATACAAGTTAATACAAATGGATTCCATTTTCTCATTGAATTTGTTAGTAATCAATATTTTTTTTGCATTTTTATATGACTAAATGTCTATCCTAGATTTCTAGAAACAAAATTCATGAACATTTTGAGTTCTAGAAATCTCACTGCCTTCATTATCCTTAGAGCAACTTTTCACTATTCTACTATTTTGTCATTCCATGGTCAACCTACCACTTCTAAAAAACACCTCATAGGCTTATTCCACTCATATACATCCTATTTTTCCCACCTATAACCTCATCACTCTGTTTTTTCCTTGCCCATAACTCTATTTTCCACCTAGGGTTTCCTACAAGCTTAACTCATGCCCATGATCCCCAAGTCCCTCAAGCATTGATGATCCCTAAAATATATCTGTAGAATCTTTAGATAAATCAAGTACATTGTATTTTGCATCTTCAATAAACCACTTTTTCAATACTCCATTTTTACACTGGAAGATTCGAAACCAATTTTCAGTCAAAGAGAGGTCAAAGAATCCCCACTAGGTCAATTAGGGTTTCATGTTTTTCAAGGTCATCATCTCCAAAAAGACTACCATTCATATTCAAAAGTCTACACATAAGGTAATGGGCTATTTTGACACTTTTGTAGAAGTAATAAGAGGCCAACCAACAGAATAAATTGGTAAGGTAAGAGGTATGCTACTCAATGATGGCATCTTGCAACAAGGAAGACAAGAAAGCTAGGGTTTTTGAGGGAAATTTTCTTGGTTTCACGACCTCCATGATTAAATCATCAACAAGGATTTTATATTGAAGCTCTTATACCTCCTCCTATCCTTAATATACCTTCACAAACACTCCCCATCACTCCTATCCCTCAAAATCATCATTTTTCTACAAAACCTAGTCTATTGCCACAATTTAACACTTTTTGAGACTAGGCCTGTGTTTTGACCTTTTGGACCCCTTCCCATCACTCAATTATTGAAATTCCACTTTACCCTACTCCCTAACATCTATCCCTATACCCAAAAATTTTCCCAAGAATTCAGACAACCCTTAACCCCTTCATTCCCCTCCCTCTGCAAGGCGGTCTGAAATCCCCTACACCAAACCTTAATTTCCTCTTCCAACTAAGCTAGGGTTTGATATGAAAAGGAGGCACAAGAGAAAATGATTAATTTGATAGATAATGTCAGAAATAATAATTCTATACCAACTTAGAAAAATCATGCCTCCATCATTTTCCGAGAATTCATTCCAAGAGAGAAGCCATGTGTCACACCTAGGGCTAGTTTTGCTTCAAAAACATGTTTCTGACAAAAAGGAAATGAATTCAGAAAAATTGAGAGAGTTTTTTGTCCATCATAGGGCCAATAAGAAAAAAATCCTTCAGTTTTTACACAGGTATCATTTCTTGTGAGCAATGTCAAAAATAAAGGTGTCACCAGAGAATTTCTGCACTGCTGGACTGACCTTGGAAAAATGAGTTTTTTCTCATAGCTGAGGTGTCCAAATGAATATCTTGATGAGTAAAAATATAACTAGACTTGAAGATATTTCTAATGAGCTATCACGAGCTCAATTTGGAGTTATGAAAGGCCCCGAAAAGTTTCCTGCACCAACACTCTGCATTTTTGCACCATCATTCAACACTTTTTTACCAATGTTGGGAGAATCCTTTTTTGGATCGGTAAATGGACACCAAATGAAAAAAAAATAAAAAAATTTGAAATTAGACTCCATAATATTTCCAATGAGATATCACAGAGCTCATTCCGACACCGGGAAGGCCTCCAAATGCCCTCTGCAAATGGGCGTTGCGCACCAACAGAGGCGCTACGCACCTATACCCCCGCACTATGCACAGAGGAGGTAGGTGAAGTGTTAAATAAAATTGTGCTATGCACTTGTATCCAGGTGCTACGCACCTGGGTAGGCTCTGCACATAGAGATATTTTTGTCAAAATTGCCCAAAATTTTCCTACATCCAATTCTTTTCCTCCAAAACTCCTACATCAAGCAAGGTTGGTGGTCCTTTTTTCCTTACCTTCTGAGTGTTCTTTTCATAATCAAGGAGAAAATTAAAAACCCTAATGTGACCAAACCCTAATCTGCATGAAAATCCAAGTATTGACCTTCCAGGGCACAGTTTGCAAATTTGAGAGTTGTCAAAGGTGTAAAACATTCAGTACCAGCCAACCTACCTCTGGACACTAAAAACATCCTCTGATTGCTTCATCTTGCCCTAATTTGCTGAAATGTTTCCCACACATCACTCACTTGCCCTCCATAAACCTAAAGTCCCCCACCAACCTAAAAATTCTGTTGTTTTAGACCAGTCACCATGTTTGAGGAAGAAATCAGCAGGTCAGAGGCAGAGTTTAGATAAAAATAAAGATGAAATTGACAGTCATGAAAGTAAAAATAGTGAACACTTGGAGAAAAAAATTGATGGAGATGATACAAGTTGCTCACTCCCAAGCACAAAAAAAGATACTGATGATGAAAAATATGAAGACTAAGAAGGTAATGAAGAAAATAATTAGGGTAACAGCCAACAAGATGGCTCATAAGGAAACCAAGAGAAATATGAGCATGGGCAAGACAATGAGCACAATAATAGTGAAAATAGTGGAAAAATGAAGGAATATGATGAGGAAATATAAGATCAAGAACATACAGATGATGAGGCTGAAACTGATTTTGAAGAGGCAGGCAATGACAAAGAAGAAGACATCAATGAAGGACAAGGCCAAAGTGAAACAGATACAGAGGCTGATGATCAACTCCAAAACCAAGGCAAAAACACTAAAGGTAGCAAGATAAGAGACAAGAATATGGTGAAGAAAAATAAGAGAGTGGTTTTCATGCTGAGAAGGAGGATAGTGAAGAAAGTGCAGCAAGTAACTCAAAAAGAGGAACAAAGTGACAATGAAAAATCAGTAAGGAGGCATTGAATTTTGAGCACTCAAAAAAGGTAAAGACCAAGAAAAAATCAGATAAATGGCTTAATATTTCTCATAGGCTTCTAAAAACCCTTGAAGACCTTCTCCACCAAATTTGAGGCAATTTGGACAAAATTTTGTTTTTTCCAAATTTTGACCCCTAGGAGCGCATCACCCTAGGTGCTACGCACAAAATTGGTGCATATTCAGCTCTCCAAGTTTACATTTTTGGGTTTATCAAATCACCAACAGTCTACCCGCAAAATGTTAGGTCAATTGGAGCATTTTCCCCCCCTCAAAAGGTCAAAAAACACCCAAAATTTGACCTTTCTGCCTCCTTTTTAGACCAAGTGCTGTGCAGAGAGCAATGTTGGGAGATTCCATTTTTCAGCTGGTAAATGGAATTAATTCAGCAAAAATCAAGAATTTTTGGAAATTATACTCATCAAGCTTTCCAAAGATAAATCACGGAGAAAAATCCGACACTGACAAGGAGGTCCAAAATGGACCGCAATTACACCTATTTTCTGATATTTTGGCGCTGCGCACAGAGGACCAAAAGTGGCAAAAGTCAACGAAACACACAAATCGATGGAAAAATGATTTTTTAATATTTTCTTGGGAAAATCACTCCAGATTTGATTGAGGAGTTATGTTATGGTATTTTTCATTTATTAGCCTAGATATTATGCGTCTTGGGCCTTGCATGGTCATTAAGCACATAAATGACATTTATGACAAAATTAGGATTTTTGGAAGCCTATGATGGTTTCCACCTCCTCACTTGCTCCATAAATAGAGCATGAGGCTCTTATGTATTGGGTTGGATTTTTATGAATTATTCTCAAGTAATGCATAGTCTCTTGTAGTTTTGAAAATAATTTGATGTCTTGGAGCTCATGCATGCCCGAATTTGTTTGTTGATGGAGGAGGATTGTTTGGAGGATCCATAAGGCTGGTTGACGGTGATGTGTTTCTCTTTTGTTCATTTTTTCTAGTTTTTCATTATGTTTCCATCTTTCTATGTTGCAGTAGGACAAAGAATTTAGACTAAGACATGTTTGCTAATGGCACCTTAGATCTGTTTGTTCTTCACTGCCTTAATTCTTTCTTCTGCTAGGATATGATTAGAGAACCCATATTTCTCTCTAAGGATTTCCTGAGCTTGTCTATTTCTTGAATGGTTTAGATCAGTTGGTATCAAGCATGATTCATGGCTAGCCCTGCATATTTTTTTCCAGTAACAACTCTGTTCTTGGAGTCATCTCTTTAAAGCATCATTACCTAGGTTTACTAAAGAGATTTTCTCGATCATGCTCTTTGCATTTACTTAGATAGTTGTTTCAAATGATCTTCATAGCTGTAATCTTAGACGTTCAGGGTTTTCTCTGCTTCTATAGTTATAGTTATTTGTGTATCTTAAATGTTTTCTGCTCTTGATGATGAAATCACTGAAAGTTAAATAAGTTTCTTGCCTTTCTGTATTTCATTTGAATGTTTGTCTTCGATGATTATCTGCTTTCAGTCTAAAATAAAATGGATTAGGTTTTTCTTATGACTTTGATTCTCTTTCTATGCTTATGATTCTTCTAAATCCCTTAGTTAAAAAAAAGTATATAAAGTATTCTGGTCAGCCCTTTATTAGCTTTTTGTTCTCAAGCTTAATGTCCATCTCATGATCCTTCAGAACCTCAAAGATCCACCAACCAAGTTAAAATTACCTGAAAATACTCCCTAATCCATTGATGAACTTATCGTGACTTTGTTAGACTCCATTTCAAAATGAATTGAAGTTTTCCTTTTTTCTATCTAGTCTATCTAAGCATCATACCCGACTAAAAATAATCAACAAACCCAATATTTCATAACTAGCCTAAAATCAACCCTAATCAGCAAAAAATTTCACATATTTGCACCTAATAGAGAGATCCCTCTCTGAATCCAGGAAGGCTAGGTCCTTGGATTCCAAAGCTTGGTTTGATGTTACCCCTGTCCATTTATATCTCAATCAATCTAGAAAATTATGGGGAGCTAACATAATTGTTCATGTATCTATTTGAGCATTTCAATTCTTGGATTCCTTGATCACTGAGATAGATTAGTGTTTTCTCAATTATTATATCTTGCAAGTGCTTTTAATCCTTTTATCTATCTTTGATCGCAGGCTTCACATGATGAAGTGACCTCTTTTGGAGCGAATGGATAGAATATTTTGGCAAGCGTTGGACTTCAGGTAGGGGCATGTCCTCGTACTCTATTATTAATAATTCTGAATCAAAAATGATCTCGAGAAAATGGTTTGCATTTGGTTGTTTGTTTCTAAATATCCTTAAGACACTAGGGAGATCGTTCTTGTCCGCAAGAAAGATTTATCTGCATAACAGAGAGCTATTAAGGAGGAGCTACAACCATTTATTTTTCTTCTCAGCCCTATTTATGCAGAGCTTCAGGCAGACAGTGTGATTCGGCCATACATCTACAGTATATACTTTTTGTATCTCATGCCTATCAAGAAACCCTTGCCGGGTTATCTTGGAATTGTGTAAAAGAGACTAGATCTCAATTTTTCAGCTTTCTTGAGTAATATATCAGTAGATCCAATTTTCTCTCTACTTGAGTAGTATAAAACCTCATTGAAATTTTTTGTTACTTGCTTCAGAATTTCTGTGTTGCAGTAGTCATGGGGTTGTAGTGTTTTTGGGTTGTTATGGGCTTGGGAGGCCTTTTTAACTAAGCTATGATGATTTTTTTTTTTATCTCCTTGTATATTTGGTTGCTATAGTGTATAAAATAATGGATCCATGGGATATTCTTGACTGTTATAGCATAAATTTATGAAAAATATGTTTTGGTGCCTATATTGCTGATTTTCCCATTTGGGAATATTACAGTGGTATCAGAGCTCTGATCTCGGCTCAGCCTGTGTACTTCAGTCATTATGTCATCTAAGGTGGATTCTCATAGGAAGGAGAAGATGTACAGAAGAGATCGAGGCAAAACCTTATTATTAGGAGGGAAGGAGTTCTCAAAGCTTCTTCTTCAAACTCTGAAGTGCATTAGCAAAGATATCAAAGAAATGAGGAGGGAAATACATGGAGATCCCTCAACAAGATTTTTACATGAGGAAAGCTCCAGTTCCTCATATTATGGGTGTGGGAATTTAGCCACACCATTAGCTTTACAACGCTTTACCAATCTTATGTTCATAGCAAGTGAGATGGAGGAAGGGGATGTGCCAAAAAAGGAGACTCTTACTGATTATTTGCAAGAGTATGAATCTCAATATAAGAGGTTCAAAGATCACCTAAACTTCCAAGGGTTTTGCAATATCAAGGAGGATAAAAGACTTAGCAATCATGATGAGGGTAGATTCCTCCTCTCTACTTTTGATGGGTCACTTAAATGTTCAACTCGATCTTGGGTGGAGGAGCTTGATACTTATCTGCAATAGCACCAATTTTTAGAAGATGAAGCCATTAGAGTAGTAGTGCTGCATATTGAAGGTAAGGTTTATGCTTGGTGGTTATTTGAATCCTTTTCATGAAGAAATGAAAATACATCTACTTATGCAAGGTTCAATAGGACAGTGGTGGAAAGGTTTGATGAAATACATCCTGAAACTCCTTTGGTGGAGCTTGTCAGGCCAAAACAAACAGAACCTTTTGCATGGGTTGGAAGGATCTAAAAACCCAACTCCATTTCAGAAAAATATTGAGGAGAATAAAACTGTTCAAAAACCCTTGCTAGAGGCAAGATCCCTACTTCATAAAGAACACTCTCTTGGAAAAGAGGACATGGAGAACTCTTTTTCAAAAGAGGATCCTCTTATTGATGATAAAGCAACTCCCATTGATGTTGAAGAGGAAGAGAAGGTTGTAGGTGACAAAGTTATCACATCAGAAGCATATCAAGCACCTCATGAAGAGGAATATGGAGCACTTTCTCCAATGAGAGGAGTTCTTGTATGTATACAAGAAGTTCCAAATAATGTTACATACAGAGATCAGAGCACATTCCATGAGCAGCATGTGCCATCATTGATAGATGGTGACATCTTTAAGATTAAGGAAGAAGATAGGGAGGATGAATAACATCATATGATTTAGAGGAGACACACCTCTATATTTCAAAAGGTTGATGCACAGAAGAGGCAGGAGGATTTGTGCAGTGAGGACAAGGACAAATCAGTGCACACACATATACATCCTAATCTAGGCCTTGATGTTTCATTACATGGAGGCATTCCACTAGGGAGACCCCCTGATTGGAAGATGAATAAAGTGTTTTCTCACCATAGTACAACATTGACATATTTGGCTAAGGAAGGAGCATTCGGAGGAGCTATCACAGCGCTGAGAACCTTTGATGGGTTGCAAGGAGGGGTGAGTAATTTTCTGATATGGATATTTCTATCTCCCACTCGGCTATTTGCACTGGAAAAATATGATCCAGAAATCTATGATAGCATGAGCATGGTGTAAAATGGCTATTCCATAACCTTGGAAAAAATAATGATACCTCCACACATGAGGAAGATTTATAAATATGACAAGAGGCTATTGGCACTCTTGTATGCATTGGCCAAGCTATGGAATTTTTTGAGGGGAAATGCCTTCCAAGCGGAGGTTGACCTCCATGTACTTCAATATTATCTTGAGCAAGATCAGCTACAAGGGACGTAGCAAAAGTGGGGTGACAGTACTCCAACATGTGGCTTTGGCATTAAGCATGCAGTCAAAGAGGAGAGCTATGGTATGATAGGAGATTCGACTCAGATTTATACTACATTGTCATTGTTGGGAAGCCTAGATCCATATTGGGAGTCTCAAATATTGGTGGAATATTCCAAGAACTTCTTCACATTTAAGGTTCTTGATGGGCAAGTGATGGATAGGAGGTATAGAGTGGTTGATGGAGTTATCTATTTTCATGATCAAATCTACTTGACTAATGACTCCAAGCTCAAGAAGGAGATTCTACACGCAGCATATGGGGCACTCTCTTCAAGACATGTATACTTCATTGAGTCTTACCACACCATCATGGAGGGATTATTTTGGGTGAATCTCAAAGAATATTTGCACCAACATATCAGAAGATATGTAGCTTGTTTGATGTATGAGGAGGAGAGAAACCACCTTGCAAGGTTGTTTTAATCACTTCCCGTTTTGATCAAGAGATGGGAAGGCTTATCTATTGACCTCTTCACCAAATTGTCTACAACATATGGTAAAGGTTGTGTTTTGATGCTTATTTATCAACTAACAATATATGTGCACTCCTTTACCATGCATTTGCAACACATTGCTCCACAAGGGAGCACACCTCTTTGAATTTCATGGTCCTTTTGGGACTACTTTCAGTGATGGGGATGACCACTTTATGGAATATTTTGGGAAATACATGTTCTTCTTGGATCATATTCAGCCAACACCTAATATCCTCTACTATTTTCAAGCTTTTGAGAAGCTTATGGCAAGAAGTAAGTGGTTGGATGGCCCGTTATCACATCATGTTTTGAGACAGCAAAAAGAAAAACAATTTTGGTCTCACTTAAAGGACTATTATCACCATCCAACATGATACATGACACACAGTCCATTTTTATTTTGGGGCCCATATGGTGATGATACTCAATTCACTATATGTAGGATGGATTTGGCAAGAGTGATTCTTGGAACCAAAGAATGGAGTCATGAGAGTCCAAATGCATTTTGGATCCTTAATGACCATATCATTGCAACCTAAGATTAACAGTTCCATATCTATCATAAATGGAGAGAGAGACAGTGTGAGTTGAACAAAATCATCTCTCATTTTCAGCCATGCAGCCCCTATACATTGCAGAACCAGGGAATTGATGATTGTTTCAATGAGCTCGCAAGGATGGCTCATTTTGTTTGGATGATAGCATGGATATTGGAGTTTCTCATTGAGATTGGGGCACATAACATTTACCATCTCTTATTCCTTAAGGAGGCCAATGGAAAGCATATAACTCTTTCCGTATATCTCCCACTTTTCCATAATCACAGCTATTTGGTTTATCTACCAAAGGCTAACTTGTATGTTTGGAAGGAGACATATCCATTGGAGATTTTGCAGTACCCTTGCAGTTTCTTGAGGACAAGAAAAATTTGGGAGGGGAAGATTGTAATATTCCTAAATTAGCATGCAACTAATTGGAACATTAATTTTTCTCTTGACATATAGTTAGATGAATAAATGGGTAAGGAGGCCCATAAATCTCTTTAGTAGGCATAAAATCCTTCTTAATTTGAAAAGGCATCATATTCATAGCTGTATAAATCACCCTCATGTGTGAACAGGGGCTAATGCATGTAGACAAGGTCAAGTTTGACCAAGTCAACAACGCTGGTATGGAGGGATGGAATCATCAATAGATACAGCCCAATGTGAATGTGGATCAGTTTAGATAGTCAAAATAAATACACCTTGAGTGTGAAAGGAGACAATGCATGGAGACTAAGTCAAGGTTGACCAAATCAAATAGCTCTGTAAATGAGAGAGTGGAGCTAGTGGAGACAGTGTAGTTTTGGAGGAGTCTTTACATGGAAGTAACCTCATAAATGGGCGTGACCCATGCTGAGGAAACTCGTCAAGTATATAATGGAGGGAATGGCAGCCATATGGGACAGTCATAATATAATTTATGTTTGATTCTTATGACTTATTGCATGCTTAAACTGTTTAGCTGGGTTCATTGTACTGTTTAGTACAAGGGTATTCTCATGTGGGAATTTCCCAGTCTTCCTTGGAGGACTTGTTGAAGAAATCTAAGAGGACTATTCTAGGCATCATTTCCACCATTTGGCATTGGGCCAATCAATCACCTACAACCAGAGCATAGTCTCCTTAAGGAACTATGTTATTTTTCATGGTGTTGCAGTGGAAGGGTCAAAACCCCTAATTGTGAGTTAGTTTCCTAGTGAAAGGATCAGCCTTCACCCAGAGAGCTAGTAAGGAGGAGCTATAGCCATTTATTTGTATTCTCAGCCCTATTTATGCAGAGCTTTAGTCAAATAGTGTGATTCAGCCATATACCTATAGTATGTACTTTTTGTATCTCATGCCTATCAAGAAACCCTTGTCCGATTATCTTGGAATTGTGTAAAAGAGACTAGATCTCAGTTTTTCAGCTCTCTTGATTAATATATCAGTAGATCCATTTTTATCTCTATTTCTATAGTATAAACCCTCATTGAAATGTGTTGTTTCTTTCTTCATAACTTTTGTATTGCAGTAGTCACAGGGTTACAGTGTTTTTGGGCTGTTCTAGGCTTGGGAGGCATGTTTGACTAAGCAATGATGATTTGTTTATGATATCCTTGTATATTTGGTTGCTATAATGTACAAACAAATGGATCAATGGGATATTCTTGATTTTTATAGCATAAATTTTAGAAAAATGTGTTTTTGGTGCCTATATTGCTGATTTTCCCATTTGGGAATATTACAATGAATCTGATTCAGATAGCTTCAGTTCGGCCACCACCGACTGTTTGGTCTGGCACTTGATTGTGTTGTCGGTGGGGCTATTATGAAATTCACACCACTTCACCATGTCTTTCCTTATGTTCACCATGTCTTTCCTTATGTTTTTGGTTTCATTCTGAGTCACCCCGCTTTGGCTTTGTGCCTTGTTCTGCGATTCACGGACGCCTTTCCTTGGCTTCGGATTCGCAGATCCAAAGTCTCACTTCTTCTCCTTAATTTTTTTCTCAATCCTGGCAACATATTGATATGTCGTGTGAGGCGATGTAATTTCGAGTAACTCAATTTCCTCTTGAATGTATCTATGAAAATAGCTATGGTACTTGAGCACCTAATGTCTCTTAGAATCTTTAACACCAAACTTTGTGTGCAGGGTATGGAACAAATTCGTCAACTCATGCACATATTGATCCCTTTCATGCCACAGATGGTCCATTGGATGTACTTGTCCTTATTGCTACCCACGGGGTAATATTATTCCTTGATCACGTCTCAGAATGAATTCCAGGTGCGTGACCCCTCTCGTCCTTTTGATCATAGTAGGTTTCCCACCAGTCTTTGTCATAGGGGGTGGCTTTGAGGAGTGAAAAAGTAATATTTTCTTGGTCAGAGAAATCATGGATCTAGAAATACCCTTCCAGAAAATTCAACCATCTATCTACGATGTCTACATCTATCTGGCCTTCAAATATAGGAATGTCAAAGTTTACCTGTACCTTGAAGGGAGTGGCGCCTCTAGAGTGGTTTTTGGATGCAGATGCACCGTAGGTGGGAAATCGTTGAAGGATCTGAGAAAATTTATCCATCATCACGTTCCTTTGTTTCTCGAGGGCCTCCTCAAGCAATATTTTTATATAATCTCCCACTCCCTCGTCTTTTTTTCTTCCACCATGGGAGGTCGTTGGGGTTTGTGAGGCTAATCTTGCAAAGTTTTTGGTCAATTTAGTGTGTCCTAAATTGCTACATTAATTTATCAATCCGGGATTCGTAAGCTGATGAAGTGTGGCGCACTATATGTGCAAGATAACCTATTTCTTGTCTTTTTGTCGTTTTCGGTTTTCTAATGTGAGATGAAAATTCTAAAATAAAAACAAGTATGGTTATGATTGTTCAAGGCAATGATATCCTTTATAATGATTTACCAACTTCAAACTTCAAAAGGAATTTGAAACATACAATGACAAAACTTGAAAGGAAATGAAAGTGTACTGCTAGCTTAATAAATCAAACAGTGAACTATTGAGCATGAAAACCAAACTATCCTTGCTGCTGTCTAAACACAAAAGAAACTATGCTTAAAGAAATCCAAGAATTTCAACAAAGTAAATCTAAATCAAATTACATAAACTTATATTCTGATCCCTCACCATTAGTCCAGCTATGGCTTTCGGAGGTAATCATAAACAACTTGAGCAATCTGATATCTAATTTGCAGAAAAAGAAACTAATATCAAACTACACACTCATACTTCAATCCCTCACCATCAGTCCAGCTGTGGCTTTCGGAGGTAACTGAAATTGACATGAGCAATTTAATATATCTAACTTGCAGAAAGTAAACTAATATCAAACTACACACTCATACTTCAATCCCTCACCATCAGTCCAGCTGTGGCTTTCGGAGGTAACCGAAAATGACATGAGCAATTTAATATATCTAACTTGCGTAAAGTAAACTAATATCAAACTACACATTCATACTAATCCTCACCATCACTCCAAATTCTCGTGGTTTGTTGGAGAATCAAAATGACATGAGCAATTTAATATATCTAAATCTACTCATCAAAATACATGTGATCGAAATACTCAAAGCAAGATCGCAATTAAACTCTAATCCAAAAATAATTTAGCAAAGCAGAACAATATTGATTCCATGTCATTAGTCAAAACATATGCAAATGCCCTAAGCCGCTCTATTTGTAATCTGAAACAAGAACACTGATCAGTTAACAAAAACATAAAACATGAAAGACAGAAGTAAAATGTAAAGCATGAAAGATTATGAACAGTGATGAAACATAAATATCATGAAAGATGCAATGTATAAACACATGAATGAATTATGGTACAATGAACTTAAATAAATAAACAAGAAACTATACAATAATGCACAAAACCTCAGTGTGTGCAGGGGCCCTCTGCACCAGCCTTGGCAACAACCTTCAAGTACGAATTATGCTTGGAAACAGAGTCTTCTTATATATTAAAATGCAGTCATAACAGAAAGGTGATATTACGGCACAGTGGCAACGTAATTATATTACAGAGCTATCTGGAGGCTAATGGAGACTAATCTAATATGCGTATGCAAACGCATTATTTATAACAAAGGAAATATAACTAATTCCCTAAAGTTTATGGTGATAGAAAACACGTAAACCATTACGTCCAGAGATCTAGGATCATGGCCGCATTGAGGAGTAAATCTATGAAGAGTGGATGTTGAATTCGGCTTATGGAGCCGTGTACAGGTGTTGATGTGTTTCCCGCAATTCAGAAACAGCCATATAAATCTTCACGTGACGAGAAACAGAGTCCTGTCACCGTGGGACTCTACGGTTGACTTCCACTTGGCCCCCTTTGACCGCAGCCTCCTTAGGTGAATTTTCCTGAGCCAATAGGACATGATCCATGTCCACATCATTTCTGACTTGCCCATGTGGCTCGAATTGCCTGAAGACACCTGTAACATAGACTTTCACAAAATGGTTGCGGAAAGTTGCAGCAGCTGCGGAAAGTGGCAAGATTCCGCAGCTAAATGAGAAAAAATCTAAATCAAACAGCAGACACAAAACATAGTTAAAAACCATTTTAGATGCTCTTTTACAATTGATATGCAATGATATTGACAACTTAGAGGGTTCAGGTGAATGAAAAAGGTCTAGAAAGGTGTATGGAAAAGATGCAGATTTGAGACTCAACATGCCCCCACTGTGAAGGTGTTGCATGTCCTCATGCAACCAAAATTTTGATAATCCTTCTTCAGTTCATATGCCTTGACACTTCAACCAGTACATCCAATCCTCTCCTCTTCTTCCTTGGTGCTGCTAACATCCTGGGCTTCTTCATTAAGCATCTGAATTTGATATTAACCAGTGCTCTGCTTAGCTTCTGGCATTTCTTTTTCAATTTCTTGTTCTTCTTCTGCCATATTCCCAGATGTAGCATGGTATTATCATGAATGATTTTGTCAAATTTTATTTGTTCCTTCAATGTCTCATTTTCATTTTTAATGTGTCTATTTAAAAGCTCTAGCTCAAAGACTTCCTATTTCAGTGATTGGACTAGATCATCTTTTGATATGTGAGGCTAAATGGACGAAGTACTGGGACCTGTAGCTGCTTTTTCTAAAGATTCTATATAATCATATACTTCTTGCTGCTTGGGGTCTATATCAGGTGTCATTTTTATTGGGCTGTCCCCAAAATGCCATGAAGGAGAGTTGTCTTCAAAATCTGGCTGAGAAGGGCTCACATCAACATCTGGCTGAGAATGGGATGGACTATGTTCAATGTCTGACTGAGAATGAAACGAACCAGGTTCACTAACTGACTGAGAGTGAGATGGACTATGGTCAGCTGGGGATTTTTCAGATGTTTCTTCTCCCAAATCGATAAAATGAGGTCCCTTCATTTGCGTTTTCCTCAACTTCCCCTTAAGCCTGGAACTTCTTCTCACACGCTGTGGACCACTGTATTTTTGCTTTTGTTTTCCTTTCTCTTTCTTCTTGGCCAGAGATAACTGTTCTTGAAGATGAACTAGTCTTTCAGATAACACTTGATGATCTTTCTCGGAAGAAGGGGTTTGATGTATAGCCTCAATACTTTTTCTCTCTTTTGATGTTATTGGCTTTTTACCCTTGGTTTCTCTCTTCTTCCTTTTTGACAGTCTCTCTTCCCTACTAGTTCTTTCAATTGTAGTAGTAGGAGTACTTTGAGTTTCATCATTTGTTCTTTTTCTCCTACTCCTTCTTGATGTGCTACCTTAAGGAATTTCTTGTGGTTCCTCAAAGAAATTCTTAATCAAAAATTTTTCCCATGTGTCCTTCTTCTCCTTTAACTCTTTTTCAATCAAAATTTTTACAAGACCATGGTGATATAGATGTGGTTCTACATCCCCTAAATGTTTCTGAACAGTCACAGACATCTTCTTCAAACTATTTAATAGAAATTATGGGAGATTGAGAGTTTGATTATCTAGAAAATTCATCAGCAATCTGGTATGGTACATATACATGGACCCAAAACGGCCTTCACAGGTGATGAATTTTTGAACAACTAGCAGTAAAGTAGCCCATTCCTCTTTCAAAGCATGAACAGGAATTCCTCTTTTAAAAATAGTTATGTCCATACCTGGGTTTCGTAAGATTATTCTCCAAGCTTCATCACTAATGCTTTTGTTCTTAAACCATCATTCACCCTCTTGAAGAAGTTTTGTGGCAGATGCTATAGATGTCTCATTCACCGTAAACTTAAGGTCTCCAATCTCTACCTCCAGGCCATTAAAAGATATTGCAAAGGATTTTGTCACTTCTTTATGGTAGCCTCTGAAATTTTGGATAAACCACAGCCACTTTGCCTTCTTCAATGTATCCCTGACTTGCGGGTATCCTTCCATGAATTTAGGTCCTTCTGGTTCTGCTCTTAACAATTTACCCATCCTTCTTTTTGCTCTTTAAAAACTTGCCTGCGTGAAGTGGTTCAATGGAAGTAGGATGGCTGAATGAACAGAAATGAGCATGATGACTGTAGGTAGATATCAGAGAGTGGGTATATAGACTGTAGCGTAACAGAGAATGAAATGGAGAGAAGAGGAACAGAGAAGGGTTACGTGAGCACGACAGAGATACGGCTGTGAGATTAATAGAACAATAGGAAGAGTATAACACATCCGGCAGTGTTTGAAATTTAGTGGCTGCAAAATAAATGTAAGCACGTTTAAACAACGGCTATGGATTTTATGCGGCTGAAAGAAGCCGTAGTCAAATCAACTACGTCTCATTGTCACAGGTGGAATATCGGAGTATGAGTGAAGATTGGAGGTTTAATTATGGGACCGTTTGAGAATGAATGCGAGGATTGTGGGAGGATTGTACAGAGATCATGGAGTGATTACGGAGTTTGTCAATATAATCATTTCACATAATGGATGGAGCTTATGGTTTATAACTATATAAAAATGTGTTTTCAATGCTATTTGAAATAAATTTTACTCATACCTTGGAATTCTTGCCCTTTTCTTTGGTCTTCAATTAGTTGCTCCTTATTGATATCTTGAATGCCCCATGTCTTCATAATTGGTCCTCACACCTGCATTTTATTTCATGATTATGGAAATAACATCTGGCTGTACATTCTTTTGAAAAACAGAGTGGTAGCTACGGAATCTGCTTCTGGCTACGGAAATTGGTGTCAGCTGCGGAAACAGATGTCAGCTGCGGAAACTGACACAGCTATTATTTGGGTGAATGAACATGAACGGATGACAAATGACTAGATGGAAATGGAATGAAAATGAAGTGAAATGGAATGAAGTGGAGTGAAATGAAGTGGAATGGAATGAAGTGGAATGGAATGGAGTGGGTGGTCACAAAACTTGTGATATTAAAGAGAGATTTTTTTTTTTTGGAAAATATAGAGTGTCAGGTGTCCCTGATTTTCACCCAATATTTTCTGTATAAGACTGCCAATCAGTGATTGGTTTTCAGGCTTATACAATTTAAAAAAAAAAAAAAAAAAAAAAACTGAAAAGAACAAAAGCTAGGCTGGTGGAGAAGAAGAATTCTTCTGTACCAGCCTGATTGTAGAATTTTCTTGAAACATTTTGACAAATTCCTCTTTTGAGAGTGGCTTATGATAGACTTTCAATCTGTGGCCATTCACAATAAGAGGAGTTTGAAACTCATCGATGGTCTTGATTCTTACTGCTCCATTGCTAAAGATCTTGTCAATCTCATATGGCCCAAGCCAATGAGTCTGAAATTTTCCTTGAAAATCTTTAAACTTGGAATCAAATAACAATGCCCAATCTCCTTTTTGAAACTTCTTCTCTTTGATTTACTTGTCATGCCATTTATCTCTTTGATATTGAACTAGATCAGTTCTTAGAATTGCCTCTTGTCTGATCTCATCTAGCTCATTTAATTGCTCCATTCTATGCTTTTGGGCTTCTGATAAGTCCATCCCCAACTGAACTGCTATCTTGAAGGTCTTGACTTGGAACTCAATGGGGAGCAAGACTTCTTTCCCATAAACAAGTTCATAGGGAGAATGTCCCGTTGTATTTCTCCATGTAGTTCTGTAGGCCCACAAGGCTTCAGGAAGCCTTTCTGCCCAATCTCTTCTATGTAGATGAACAGTTTTGGTGATGATACTTTCGAGAACTTTTTTGGTAGACTCCACTTGACCATTTTCTTGCGGATGGTAAGGAGTAGATCTTCTATGCTTGATTTTGTATTCTTCCATCAGCTTCTCCACCAGGTTGGATGTGAATTGGCTTCCTTGATCTGTCACAATTTCTCTTGGAACACCAAAGCAAGTAAAAATATCCTCATAAAGAAAATGAACAACTGAATTTTCAGTAGCAGATACTAATGCTTTGGCTTCTACCCATTTAGTAACATAATCAATACAAACCAATATATACTTCTTTTGCTTGGATGGTGGATTAATAGGTCCAATGAAATCTAGAGCCCACTTTTCAAAGGGTTCAATGAGTACCTGTGTTTGCAGTGGCATTTCATTTGAAAGGGTAGGTTTCCCTACTCTTTGGCAGCTGTCACACCTTTTGACATATTGTTTTGCATCTTTGAAGAGAGAAGGCCAATAATGTCCTAAAGAGAGGATTTTATAGGCCGTCCTTTTGTCTGCAAAGTGTCCGCCGCATGGTTCATCATGACATGCCTTAAGAATATCAGGCATTTCATCTTCCCTAACACATCTTCTGATCACAAGATCTGGCCCCGTTTTAAACAATTCGTTAGAAATCCATGAATATTTTGAACTCTCCTGAATAATTTTTCGTTTTTCACTTGGAAATAAATGTGAAGGAAGTTTCCCTGTAACCAAATAGTTAGCAATATCTGCATACCAAGGAGTCTTAATAGTTACTGCAAACAAGTATTCATCAGGAAACTTATCCTCTACAGGAGAATCTTCTTTAGCATTCTGAATCCTAGACAAGAAATCAGCTACTGTATTTTGTTTTCCTGGTCTATCCAAAACGGTAATATTGAATTCTTGTAAAAGTAAGAGCCATATTGTCACTCTGCCATTAGTAACAGGTTTGTTCATTAAATATCTAATTGCAGAATGGTCAGTATGAATAAAAGTTTCATAGCCTGTTATGTAATGTCTAAACTTATTAATTGCACGCACAACAGCTAAAAACTCCTTTTCAGTCACAGTATAGTTCAACTCTGTGGGAGTCAAATTTTTACTGGTATAATAAATGGCATAAGGAACTAAATATTTTTGACCCAACACAGCTCCTAGAGCTGTATCTGAAGCATCTGTAGAAATATGGAAAGGGAGTTTTCAATTTGGTCCTCTCAAGATAGGTGCTTCAGATATTCTTGTTTTCAAAGTTTCAAAGGTTGATTGACAATCAGGATCCCATTTAAATTCACAGTCTTTTGTAAGCAATTTGAAGAGTGGAGATGCTATTTTAGTGAAGTTTTCTATAAATCTTCTATAGTAACCAGTAAATCCTAGAAAACTTCTAACATCTCTTTGACAATTTGGAATAAGTAACTTGGAGATGACTTCAACTTTTGATCTATCAACCTTAATCCCATCTCCTGAAATATGATGTCCTAAAACAATCCCTTCAGTAAACATCATAAAGCATTTTTCATGGCTTAATGAAAGGTTTGTTTCTTTACATCTTATAAGAATTTTTTTCAAATTTTCTAATGCCTCTTCAAATGAATTACCATAAACCGTAAAATCATCCATATAAACCTCTACACAATCATGAATTAGATCAGAAAAAATTCCTAGTACTGCTCTTTGGAATGTTGCTGGTGCATTACATAACCCAAAAGGAAGCACTCGGTAGGCAAAAGTTCCCCATGGAAAAGTAAATGTGGTCTTATCTTGGTCTTCAGGTGCTACCTGAATTTGATTATAGCCACTAAAACCATCCAAAAATGAAAAGTACTTTTTACCTGCTAATGTATCTAATACCTGATCAATAAAAGGCAAAGGAAAGTGATCTTTCAAAGTTGCTTTGTTCAATTCCCTGTAATCAATGCATACTCTCCATTTACCATTCTTTTTAGGTACTATAACCAAAGGAGAAACCCATCGGCTATCTGAAATCGGATAAATGAAGTTTACATTGAGAAGTTTTTGGAGCTCTTCTTTCACTATCTCCCTAAGATTTGGATTCATCCTTCTTTGAGGTTGTCTGATTGGTCTACTGTTTTCCTCAACATAGATATGATGGATGCAAGTCTTAGGATCAATACCTTTCATGTCAGTATACTCCCATGCAAATGCAGTAGAATGTTTTTGCAAGATTTTGGTTAGTTCTTCTTGTTGTGACTTTTCCAAATGTTTGTTGATATTCAATGTTTTTCCTGGAAAATCTCAATAGTAGAACTACCAAACTCTTCCATAGAGTAAAGAGACATTTGTCTTGATGATAAATATTCTATGTCAGATTCCAATTGAAATTGTGTGGGGTCATATTCTGAATATATCTCAAAATTTTCTAATGTGTTCAGAATTTGACTATCCTCACTAATTTCCGAAATGGTAAAGACGGGTTGTATAGTATCCTCATCATCAACCCATTCATTGTCTCCTACTTCTGTGATTGCTTTTGCTGGAGGATACAAATTGAATTTCTTTGTCGAATTACCATTAGAAATGTACATATCCCTAGATCTACAACTAATGAAAGCATCAGCTGTGGCTAGCCAAGGTCTACCTAAGATAAGTGGGTGCCCTCCTAGATTACTCTTGGGAGTCAAAATCATAAAATCTACTGGATATTCCCAAGAATCTAAGGAGACTGAAATATCTTCTAATACACCATCCGGTTTAATAATTGATCGATCTGCAAGTTGCAGTAAAGTAGGTGTAAAAAGAAGGTTAGGAAGTTTTAGCTGGTCCATAGTCTGTCTACTCATAATGTTGATAGCAGCCCCTAAGTCAATCAATGTGCTTGGAATTTCTATCCCATTTATATGTGTCTTGACAATTGGACTTCCTGGATCTACATACTTCTGCATGGTAATTTTTCCCATCATGATATCTGCAATTTTTCCTACCAGGTGGATTCTTCTTGCGTCTTTTAGTTTCCTTCCTGGTCTTTTGAAACTCAACTCCTTTATGGTTTTTGCTAGAATAGGAATCTCTCGAATGGCTTGTAACAAGGGAATATTGATACAAACATTCTTCAATTCATCTAGAAAGTCATAGTTAGGCAACAAGATTTGTTTTTCCACCCCCTTGTCAATTTGTAGTCTTTCAGGAAAAGGAGGTGTAGATGAAGATGCAGGTTGCTCAACTATAGGAGTTATGGGTGTTAACTTTTATTTTTCTTTTTGAATGTTTGAATTTTGAAGAGATGCTTCCTTAGAATCCTTATTGACTTTAAGAGAGTCCTCCTCAGAGGTATCTTGCTCTTGAATATCTATAGAAGGTTTTTCTAAAACTCTACCAGATCTGAGTTGTACATCATTGAGAGGAACAATCATATAGGTAGGAAATTGTTGTCCTTCTACCATGTAAGTATTCTGAGGATTTTAATTGTTAGGATTTGGCAATGGCTGAGCTGGAAGTTGATTTGTCTTTTGTTGATATGGGAGCATGAGTTGAGGATTTGGATTTTGTTGAGAAGGTTGTTGTTGTGGAAATGGAAATGAAAGTTGTGGGTTTGGGTTTGGAAGTTGTGGAGCTTGTTTATTTTGAAAAGATGGAGGATATTGATAAAATTGAGCAAATCTCCCATAAGGATTTTGCATCCCTTGTACCCATGGCTGATATGAATTTTGATGTTGGGGCTAAGGTTGTTGCCAAGGATTCCAATTTGGTTGGGTTTGAAGATTCATAGGGTTGTTAAACCCTTGAGTTTGTTGTCCCTGCCAAGGTCTCCTTGCGACAAAACAGAGAGATTCTACTGAATTTGGGTCTTCTTGAAAAACAGCTTTGAGTCCAGGAATTGAAGGACAATCCTTGATATCATGATTCTCTGAGAAAATCATACATGTTTCTACAACTTTTGCATCCAAGGGACATTCCCTTAAAGCATGTTTCTTCCTACATTTCGAACAAAAGATGGCTAAAGCATCTGTTTCTGCTTTCTGCTTGTTTTGGATTTTAAGGGTGTCTAGTTGTTCACTAAGGCTCCCTAAGATATCAGTTTTGAATTCATCAAGCATGTTACCAATCTCTGCCCTACTTACTGATCCAGTTGCAGATTTGTAAGCCCTAATAAGAGAAGGATCCCTAGGTCCTTTTCCTGCTTTAGATTTTCCTCTTGAGAGATGGACACATAGTTCTGTTATGTCACGAAGTGGAAGTTGAGAAATGTCTCCTTTCCCCATCATGTTTAAAATATCTATCCATTCATCTCTAATGGCTTTTAATATGAGGGCTTTCAAGGTTTCTTCATCTAAGTTGCTCATCTTTGCTCTTTTTAAGTTGTATTGAAATCTTTCAAGTAGATCTTCCAAGTTTTCATCTTCTTTTTGCATCATTTTGAATACCTCATCCTTGTGATTGGTGGGCATACAATAGTCCAAGTATCTATCCAAAAATGTTTGTTTCATATCATTCCAAGTCCTAATATATTGAGTGGCTAATCCCATGAACCATTTCAAAGTAGCTCCCTTCAATGTTGAAGGAAACAGTTTGAGTTTTTGAGAGTCTTCCATATAGTCATAGGTTCGGCACACGACTTCAAACTCAAATAGAAATGTTTCAGGATCCTCACTTCGCAATCCATAAAAGTTGGGGAGGACAGATGGTGAGATGTTTTTCATCGTTGTATGAGTTTCCTCATCAACTATAGGGAATCCAAACAAGTTGTCTCCTTCCCTATTTTTTCCATTATTACCTTCACCATTGTTGTCTCCATTGTTTCCTCCTCCTCTACCTCTACCTCTACCTCCAAATCCATCTATTATTTCCTCTACCATGATAGTTTCTTTAGATTCCTTAAAGTCCTCTGGTTCTTCTATCAAGGGAGGATGAGAGGGAGTCTCTTCCTTTTCTAAATGAGATTTAGTAGGTGGTATAGGAGAATCCTCTAATTCAGCTGCTCCTTGAATTCCAAAAATCTTAAGGCTAGGGGTAGATGGTGATGAATCTTGTCTATGCCTTGAAGAAGATGGAGTTGTGAAAATCGAACTCTTGGCTTTAGCTATAAACCTTCCCCTAGAATCTCTTGCTCTATGCATGTCATTTTTTTTTTAAGTAGGGATAATAATTCTCTTTCTGATCTTCCAGGTCACACTAGGTGCAAGAAGAGAGCATACTTAAGAAATTACTAAACCAATAACTCTCTTTTCTGATCCTCCAGATCACACTAGGTGCAAGAGGAGAGCATACTTCAAGAAATTATCAAGTTTTCCCTTCTTTTATTATTATTATTATTTTTTTTTTAAGAAATTGACTACCTAGTTACATTTCCCCGGCAACGGCGCCAAAATGTTTGGTCAATTTAGTGTGTCCTAAATTCCTACATTAATTTATCAATCCGAGATTCGTAAGCTGATGAAGTGTGGCGCACTTATATGTGCAAGATAACCTATTTCTTACCTTTTTGTCCTTTTTGGTTTCCTAATGTGAGATGGAAATTCTAAAATAAAAACAAGTATGGTTATTATTGTTCAAGGCAATGATATCCTTTATAATGATTTACCAACTTCAAACTTCAAAAGGAATTTGAAACATACAATGACAAAACTGAAAGGAAATGAAAATGTGCTGCTAACCTAGTAAATCAAACAGTGAACTATTGAGCATGAAAACCAAACTATCCTTGTTGTTGTCTAAACACAAAAGAAACTATGCTTAAAGAAATCTAGAATTGCAACAAAGTAAATCTAAATCAAATTACATCAACTTATATTATGATCCCTTGCCATTAGTCCAACTATGGCTTTCGGAGGTAACCATAAACAACTTGAGCAATCTGATATCTAATTTGCAGAAAAAGAAACTAATATCAAACTACACACTCATACTTCAATCCCTCACCATTAGTCCAGCTATGGCTTTCGGAGGTAACTGAAAATGACATGAGCAATTTAATATATCTAACTTTCAGAAAGTAAACTAATATCAAACTACACACTCATACTTCAATCCCTCACCATTAGTCCAGCTATGGTTTTCGGAGGTAACTGAAAATGACATGAGCAATTTAATATATCTAACTTGCAGAAAGTAAAATAATATCAAACTACACACTCATACTTCAATCCCTCACCATTAGTCCAGCTATGGCTTTCGGAGGTAACTGAAAATGACATGAGCAATTTAATATATCTAAATCTAACTACTGAAGCAAATGTGCAAGACTGAAATAAACAAAGCAGTACTGGAATTAAACAAAAACTAAGAAAAATAAATTAGCAACAGAACAATATTGATTCCATGTCATTAGTCAAAAGATATGCAAATGCCCGGGCTGCCTATTTGTAATCTGAAACAAGAACACTGATCAGTTAACAATAACATAAAACATGAAAGACAGAAGTAAAATGTAAAGCATGAAAGATTATGGACAGTGATGAAACATAAATATCATGAAAGATGCAATGTATAAACACATGAATGACTTATGGTACAATGAACTTAAAGAAATAAATAAGAAACTATACAATAATGCACAAAACCTCGGCATGTGTAGGGGCCCTCTGCACCAACCTCGGCAACAACCTTCAAGTACAAATTACGCTTGGAAACAGAGTCTTCTTATATATTAAAATGCAGTCATAACAGAGAGGTGATATTACAGCACAGTGGCAATGTAATTACATTACAGAGCTATCTGGAGGCTAATGGAGACTAATCTAATATGCGTATGCAAACGCATTATTTATAACAAAGGAAATATAACTAATTCCCTAAAGTTTATGATGATAGAAAACACGTAAACCATTACGTCCAGAGATCTAGGATCATGGCCGCGTTGAGGAGTAAATCTATGAAGAGTGGATGTTGAATTCGGCTTATGGAGCCGTGTACAGGTGTTGATGTGTCTCCCGAAATTCAGAAACGGCCATATAAATATTCACGTGACGAGAAACAGAGTCCTGTCACCGTGGGACTCTACGGTTGACTTCCACTTGGCCCCCTTTCACCGCAGCCTCCTTAGGTGAATTTTCCCGAGCCAATAGGACACGATCCATGTCCACATCATTTCTGACTTGCCCATGTGGCTCGAATTTCCTGAAGACACCTGTAACATAGACTTTCACAAAATGGCTGCGGAAAGTTGCAGCAGCTGCGGAAAGTGGCAAGATTCCACAACTAAATGAGCAAAAATCTAAATCAAATAGCAGACACAAAACATAGTTAAAAACCATTTTAGATGCTCTTTTACAATTGATATGCAATGATATTGACACTTAGAGGGTTCAGGTGAATGAAAAAGGTCTAGAAAGTTGTATGGAAAAGATGCAGATTTGAGACTCAACACAAAGGTTCAACCAGACCGAGCCCTAACTCCTTATACCCTGACATCGTTGGGGACATGAAAAGAAAAATAGAGAAATAGTAGACTTCTCTGATACCACTAATCCACAATTATGCATGAATGCAACCAAATACACATATAACCATAAATACAAAGATGCAGTGGAAAGAACACTTCATTTCATTAATATCAAATAAATGAAATTTGTTTACAAACAGAATGGAAATAGACTAGCTAGAGCATTGGTAGCTTATCTCTGAGAAGAGACATGGTGGCTACATGCCTCTTAAATGTGTTACAATGAGGCTCAAAGGCCTATTTATCATTGAGAACAATGGAAAACCATAAACATCCAAAAAACTAACCCTAGGATATGAAAACCTAGACTATGGGCCCCGTTGGGGTAAATTGATACATCAATTTCCCGGGGTCATAAATTTGGAATACTATCTCTGTTTGACACACATGATACCTCATTATAAAGATCTATCCAAGGAATAAAAATTCTAAGAACAAATATTGAGTCACTGCCTACTATTCGCCTAAATTGTCACTCTAAGAAAATCTTGTTTAGGGCCTTAAAACAGCTCCAGAAGTTCAAGACTTGAAAACTATTGAAAATAGTAAATTGTGCTATAGTTAAGGAAACTAAAAAACGTAAAGAAACAATGGTGGTGGTCCAAGTGGAGTAGGCGAGTGGCCACCAATATCCACCTGGATCATTCTTCGGCCCTTGGATCAATGTTTTAGATTCTGAGTCCAGTAGAGGGTTTTTCCTAATTTTTATTGCTTATATTTAGTCATTGATGGTTTGGCAGAGTCTTTATTTTTGTAAATTTTTAGTTTCCTATCTCTCTTGGTGAAAAATATTTTCAACCTAGGGTTTTCCATTTTGGTGAAGTGTTGTCTTTTGCGTTTGGGTTCAAGGCTTCTTGCAGAAGTTCTTGACTGTTCTGGGCATTTGGAATAGAGAATTAGTCTTAATTTTCTTATACCTAGCTATTACACTACTTCTCCTTCACTTTTATTCCATTGGCCTTTTGTTTTTTCTTGGTTTTTGAGAAAGCTATTTCTTGCAATCTTGAACAGTTTTCTTGATTTTCTTGAAATTTTCTTGCTTGCTGAAGTTTTTGTGGTCTTGATCAGGTAAATTTGTTTGAATTTCTAACCTCTTTCCACTTTTTAAGTATTTTCATGTTAATAATTTCTATTAATTAAGGAATTTGAGGTCCTTTATGCTCGATTTTGTGATCTTGAAGTCTTTTGGTAGTTTCTTGCTTTCTCAAGAATTTTTGCGTCCTTAAAAAGGAAAAAGACAAAAACATCTTTGTGTGCATTTTCTTTTTCTTTTGGTTTTGTTTTTAGGCCTTATTATCATTTTTTAGCAGTGTAAAATATTTTCATTTGGTTCAATTTTCTTGATTTTGGATAAAGTTCTTGTTTGAATTTGTTCCTCCTTTTGTCAAGTTCTGGCCTCTTGATCTTTGTTGAAAACCACACGTTTTTTTTTAGAGTAACCCTATAATCTTGCATTAGGAATTTGTAGTTTGCATTAGAATAGTTTCATTGTAAGAATTTTTAGTCTTTTTGTGGATTTTGAGTGTGTGAGCATGTTTTTTAAAAAAGAAAATAATTTTTTTCTTTCATTAGTTGGTTCATAGTTCCCTTTGTAGAAATCTCTTTCATCGAAGAAAAAATTTTCATCGGCATGTAGCTAGGTTTCTATTGGTTTCTTCTTGAGTCCAATAAAACATAAATTGCACTTCCATATTAACCCTGACTTAATAACAACCATTAAAATCAAGTGCTAAAACTAAAATGAACTAGAATATTTTTTATTTGTCATTACATACATCAACTAGTCTAGGTCATTAGGGCCTTGGAATAGGGGTGTCGAGAGTTAACTCTCCAAGGCCAGTCTAAATTTAAACATAGAAGTTGATTAAAAGAGAGAAACCTAGTGTCGTTAAGTTGTCTGAGAAATCTCTCCTTAAAAGGAAGTCAAGCACAAGGGTGAGTGAAAGCAAGGAAGAGAGATACCCCCTCTCCTACTCATCAGATCTTGATGAAATACTATTTCGCCCGACTGCCGATAAAAATTGATTACCTTAGTTGTCATTCCTAGGTATCACATATGTGACTGTGCGGGGGAATAACCATGGTACCTGATGTAGACATTGCATCACATTCATTAGTGCTTCTGGAAGATGCCCTTGCGAAGCTTGGGTACTTGCACTAACAAAGGATTTTTTCTGGAGGTCAACGTAACTAATTCTGTTACCTTCAATAGTAGGCCTCGGGTGTAATTACACCAAAATATTTTCGCAAGGTCCTTATATATTCAGTTTCTTGTATTTTGGCATTTGGTCTTAATCATCTAGAGTGGAAATACCTAAAAATATCTTGATTGGTGACACGTTTAGGGATATTTCAGAGAGTTCTCTCTTATCCTAGATTTCCATAGATTAATAATTTTTTGAGGTTGTACAAGTTATCTTAATAATTAAAAGTGGCTGATCAACCAACTCATCAGTCCTGGAGGCTTCTTGGGCTCTCTCGTACGAGTGCTGAGCCTTCTTCTAGAAGGCGTAGGACCAATTATGCTGGTGATTTTCAATCAGTAGCAACGAATGCTTCAGAGAATGATCCTCGGCTTGCGGCTAGAATTTCTCAAGGTGGTCCTGGTGTAAGCCATGATTTGGACAAGAGTACTTGAGTTCTTTCTAGGGTTCTCTTCCAGTCGGAAGACGAGGTTCAGGTTGAATAGATTCCTAAGTCCCTTGTGGTCCTTCATCACCTCTTTCTACTAGTTTTCAATACGTTGTATTATACGTTGGGACCCCGAATCACAGGCTGACAAGCTCTGCTTTTTATCCTTCTTTTCTTTCGATGGCCACTTTTGGGAGCATGATTTCAGTTATGATTACTTCTAGTGTGCATACTCCTCTTTCATTTGAAGGAGGAGGTACAATTTTTATATCAACTATCACTCCTAGTACATCAATATTTGGCTCTACCTCTATTCCATCTTCGAGTGGGGGCACCCAATATTTTGCTTCCCACACTGGTTTCTTTTCATTTTGGATGCCTTCTAATGCAATTCCCTCTATTCTTTTAACCATTTCGTCTGCTATCTCCACACCTATGTATTCTATGGCTAGTGGTTCAACATAATTCTATGGTTTTCCCTTAGGAAGTGGTCATATCCTTCATTCTAACCGTTCTTTAGGCTTTCTGCCTTTCTCCTCTCAGGGTGAAGTTTTTAATCATTTTCAAGGAGGTCAAGGCTTTAATCCCTTTCAAGGATGGGCTAACCCTCCTTTTAGTGGTTTAATAACTGGGAATCCGTTTGATTTTTTTTAATAGGGGAACATGAATTTATTGTCCATAGGAACCTGTCAGGTTTTTTCTCCCTTATCCAATGTGTTGAACTCTTACCAAGGGCTACCTTACCCTTTCAATACTTTGACTACGGGAGATTTTCTTGGCTATGGTAACCTTTCGACAAGAGGATGTCATACTCAAAAATTTTCTGGAACACAAGGTTTTCCTTACGGTTTAGTGTCCTCTACGAAAAATCCTTGGAAACCTATGGTTATTATTATTTTAAAAATGTTGGTAATCCTTCTCATGGTGGGTGGAATTCTCAAGTTCCTCCACGCTTACCATTCCTGGAAACTCTAAATTTTCCAGATCTTTCAAAATTGACTAACGATCCAATTCAATATAACTCGACTCGGCCTTCCATTCCTACCAAGCTTCCATCGGATATCTAAAAATTCAAAGGAAAGTCTGGGGAGGATCCAGCGGACCATGTAACATATTTCCATTTATGGTTTTCATATAACTTCCTTATTGACGATTCAATTAGGTTGAGATTGTTTCAACGCACCTTAACTTGAAATGATGCCAATTGGTTCATAGAGCTTAGCGGGAATACCGTTGCTTCATTTGGAGAATTTCCTTTTATCTTCTTCAAACCATTTTCAGGTGCCTATTTGATACGATGCTAGAACTGAGCTATTTGCTAGTTTCCAACAAGACAAGGAAACCCACATTTCAAACCATATTTAGGAATGGTGAAGAAGGAAGAGGCTCACTAAAGCCTATATTCCTAGTGAATTCCTTCTAGAATGGTTCTTAAAATCACTACATCCAGAAATCTTGAAGGATGTATCACCCTCTAGGGTATTTATTGAAGAGTGGGATATCTTTAGAACCCTACAGTTAAAAATTATATATTCTAAGTCTCAGACTATTTATAATAATTTTCTGGATGGCTAACCTTTTAAATCAATTGAAACAGTTGTATTTACAAACTTCTTCTTCGATTCAAGCTTCTCAGTCAGTTTCTAAGCCTTCTCAACCATTAACTATTAATTTTGTGCAATCTTCTAACCCCAAAGGAAATACACAATCTGATGGGAAGAAGAAGGGACGTAATAAGAAGAAATATAAGGATAGGAAGGTTATTGTGAATAAACCTAGTAATAATGTTGGGGAGGGTAAAAAAGAGTCGAAAACAAAATTTATGTTTCCTTGCAAATTGTGCGCTACAGATCATTTAACTCATATTTATTCGAAGATTCAGGATGATCAATGCTTGTTAGCTTAGTAAGGTTCTTCTAGCTCCCAAGCTGTCCTAAATAACCCATTTCACCAAGGGCAACAAATTCTTTCTAGCGTGAATGATAATATTGGAATCCCCATAGGGGGGAAAAAGGAGGGGGAAAATCCATCAAATGTATACATGATGAGTTATCATGTTGACATTGCAACAAGGTCACATGATTATGGTGAGCCCAAATCCTCTAAGGCTAAAGCCACTCGTAATTTTTTAGAGCCACTCCATATTGAGAGGCTCGCAGTCGATCCTATACCTCAAATGCCAAAAGGCTCCGCAAAATTCTTGACGATTAATCCTAATGCCAGGGCTGCCCAAAAATACTCCATTGTTAAAGATATAGCTCAAAGTCCTTGTTCCATGTCTGCGTTAGAGGTACTCCAGTTGTGCCCAACACAAAGGAGTGCGCTGCTCATTGCGATCAAGGTAATAGATCCGAGAAACTATCTTATTATTACATTTGACACATCAAATATTAAGAAGAGATTCCCTCATCACATGGATTTCCAAATTAAATTTACATATTGGAAGATGAACATTTTTTGAACTCTAGTTGATGAAGGAGCTTCCACATGTGTCATGTCCATTTCATGTTGGAAAGCGATATAATTTCCTCAAGTTTTTCCTTCACATACTCTATTTACTGCATCCTATGGTCATTCTCACAAGCTGCATGGCATTGTTCCAGCCTTTCCCATCTGTGTTATGGGCAAGATGGTCAATATTTAGGTAGAAATATTCGATGTTGATTTGGACTACAACCTTCTATTTTGATAAAATTGGATTTATGAAACGGATGCTATATTATAATCATTATTTCGCATCCTATGCTTTCACCATGTAGGGAGAATTCTTACCATTGATTAGATGGATTTTCCTTCGAAATACTCCAATGCATCCTCTGATTCTATTTTCCCCTTGGTGAAGAATTCCAAGTAGCCCGTTGAGAATCTAGGAGTCGAAATGTATTCCTCGTTAATGGGTACTTTTGACCTCCCATCTCCTACCACTCGGATAAATTCCATTTCATCATCCAAGGATCCTTCTCGAAGAGAGTTCTTTAAAACTCATTAGTTTTTGGATCCTTGGCCCTTACCCTCTTCTATGACCACATTAGAAGAAGGGAAATTTGGTGGAATTGCATATCCCATGTCTGCAGCTGAAATTTCTTATTAGTTTATTGTTAACATTGCAGATTCCAATCCTACTTCTCTTTCACCAGAAGATTTGGATGGAGATGTGGCTCCGTCTTGGACCCTTAATTACACATCTTCTATGGACTGCCTTGATACTATTTTACCATCTAAGCAGGAAATCATAGAAGCTATTATGGATGTAGAAATATTGTGGGATGATTTGCATCATTGGTCAAATTTTCTCCCAGACTTGCGTGAAGTAGATTCAAGTTTTTCTATCCCTTCGTCAACTGGTGATGTTCACATAATTATAAATCCTTTGGCTCTAGCTTATATTTTTTCCGAAGGTAATATTTCTATCATCTCAGAAACAATTCTAGTGAACATCTCTAGCAATGCCAATATAATAGAGAATATTTTCATCGGAGCCGAGTGCTTCCCTGAATAAATTCAAATCTATACCGGTCATTTTAAATAATTTCATGATGATTTCACTTTTTCTTATGAGGAAATTCCTGGAATTGATCCATCAATTGTCCAGCATGAAATTAAGACTTGTGAGAATCCTAAGCCTATATAGAAAAAGCTTCAACCGGTAAAACCTAGGAAAGTGGCAGTTATCAAAGTTGAGGTTGAGAAGTTTCTTAAGGCAGGTTTCATATAACCCTTTCCTTTGAATGAGTGGGTTTCAAATATAGTCTCGGTTGATAAGACACAAGGAACAATCTGGGTGTGCATAGACTTTAGGGGTTTAAATAAGGCTTGTCCAAAATATAATTTCCCCACACCCTTTATTGATCAGATTATCGATGAGTGTGCGAGAAATGAGATTTTCTCCTTCATGGATAGTTTCTCGGGTTATAATCAAGTTACTATATGTCCTAAGGATCAACATAAGAGAGATTTTATCTGCCCCTAATGTACCTTTGCATACAAAAAGATTCCTTTTGGACTTAAAAATGTTGCGGTGAATTTTCATCGAGCCACGTCTTATGCTTTCCATGATATCAAACATATCATCGAAGCCTATTTGGATGATGTAGCTACTCATTCTAAAAAGGGAATTGATCATCCTCATAATCTTCGATTGATTTTTGAGAGATGTCGTTATTATAAAATCCGATTGAATTTGAATAAGTTCATTTTTGTGGTCACATCTGGTCGGTTATTGGGGTTGATAGTGTGTAGAGAAGGGATTCACGTAGATCCTTTCAAGTGTGAGGCAATACTTCAGTTGCCTCCCCCATCTACCATTCGTCAACTTCAAATTCCCCAAGGAAAACCCAATTTTTTGAGGAGATTTATTGTCAATTATGCTAATATCAGGAAGGGATTGATGAGATTGTTGGAAAAAGGAGTTTTATTTATATGGGATGACTTCACTCAGTGTTTTTTTGGTGCTTTGAAATAAGAATTGACCTTTTCTCTTTTATTGAGTCCATTTGATTATGGCAAGGATTTCCTCTTGTATCTCGTTGCGGCAGAATCGACCATTGATATGGTTATGGTTCAGGAATACGATGTTCTCAGTGATCATGTGATTTATTATCTAAGGCAAGCCTTGGTAGGTCCTGAATTACAATACTCTCATGTAGAGAAATTAGCTTTGGCAACTATTCATGTTGTCGAGTGACTTAAACATTATATTCTGCTTCAAAAATATTTTGTCTTAGTGGATGTCAATCCATTTAAGCTTGTTCTTAGTAGGTGAGGGATTGGGGGAAAATATAACTGATGGATTTTTATTTTACAAGAATTCGATCTTGAGTTCTTGTCAGCTAATTCTAACAAATATTTAGTATTCGTGGAATTAATCTCGGATTTGCCTTGTGAAGAAGAAATAGTTTATGAGGAATAATTCCTAAATGAACATGTTTTCCTTATTTCTTCACATGATCCGTGGTATGGGGATATTATAATATATCGTCTAAATTCGAAGTTTCCCCTCACTTTTTCGAAGGATGAGCGAAGAAAATTGTGTCACTTGGGTAAAAGTTATGTTATCATCAGTGACACTTTATATCATCGTGGGGTTGATTCAATCCTTAGATGCTGCATAACCCTAGAAGAATTTGAGCCTGTGCTGAATGATTTACATAGTGGATCTTTTTGTGGTCATTTATCTGGGCTTGCTACAACCCAAAAAATTCTATCTGTCGCATATTTCTGACCTTCAATATTCAAATGTTGTGTTGAGATGGTCAATAAATGTCATCCCTGTCAAGTATATTCTCGGAAGATGTGTGAACATCAAGCTTTTCTCTTTCCTGTTATTACCGTTGGTTTGTTCAGAAAGTGGGGAATATATTTTACAACTTGTAACCCACTTTTGGCAAAGCGTCATAAGTATATCATTATATCAATGTACTACATTACTATGTGGGCCAAGGCTATGCCTACTTTTTCAAACGATGGTGAAAAAACATCCTTGTTTATATTCAACTAAGTCATTTCTCATTTCGGTATCCCTAAAGAGATTTTCATTGACCGTGGCAGTCATTTCTGGAACAAGTTGATGGCTAAGTTAGCTCTCAAGTTAGGTTTCCGGAAGGATAATTCTTTTCCTTACTATCCTCAAGAAAATGGAAAAGTGGAAGCTGTGAATAAATCCTTGAAGGTTATCTTACAATGGACAATTAATAAATCTCAATCCAATTGGCACATTATGTTGTATCTTGTGCTTTGGGAATACCGGATGTTAGTTAGGACTGCAACTGGTTTCATTCCTTTTCAACTAGTTTATGGGTTGGAATCAATCTTCATTGTGGAATGTGAAATTCCTTCTCTTAAACTAGCTATGGAACTTCTTCCAAACACTAGAAGTCTTGAAGAGCACCTCGTTTATTTTGAATTTCTTGATTACAAGCGTCGAGACATAGCCAAGATCAATGAAAATCATAATAAAAGGGTGAAGATCTAATATGATAAGGTAGTACATCCTAGGGTTTTCTCTGAAGGCAACCTTGTCCTAGTCTTTGACCATGACAATGATTCCTTGGGGGCAGGAAAGTTTAAAGTCATGTGGTACGGTCCTTTTATCATTAAAATACTCTTGAAAAAATGATCTTACGAATTGGTTGATTTTGATGGAAATGAGATTGCAGAGCCTAGAAATGGGCTCTACCTTAAAAAGTATTGTGCCTAGGGTTTTGCCTATAATTTGCTTGGTTTTGTAGATATTGTGTAATTTGTGCATATCTATCTATAGCTTTCATAGTGACATCGATATTTTTGATCTTCCTTGGTAGGTATTTATGGATGATCTAGTCTATCTATGATTCAACGATGGTGTTAGTAGACATACCTTGAATTTGGCTTCCGCGGCTTGGGTAATTTACTATCCATCTGATCAGTTGTTGATTTCAAGGTGCATATGTATCGGTCCTGCTTCAAATAATGTTTCCGAATATAATTTTTTTTTTAACCTACTATCTGAAGAAATATCTCTTGGTGTTTATTATTTATTAGCGTACTTGAATTTAGAACTGGTGGTGTCTCAGTTAAATAACATCTATCATGTTAGAGATCCTTATTTATATCGCCAATTTCTGAGAGTGCATTTATGACATAGATAGTTTTATTTTATCACTTTTATTCATATTCCACAACCAAAAAACTCATTTTTCAATTCCATGGATAATCAAGCATTATGTTGGCCTATAAATCATTCATGAAATTATAAATAAAAAATAATCAAACATCATTTGTATATGTGGTCATCACATCATGAAACTGTCTGTATATAAATAGAAGTAATATGTTCAAAATATTATAAAAAATTGGGAAAAATATGTCATACAAAATTAAGGCTTAAGACCAATCATGTATATAAAAAATATCATCTCATCTCTAATCTATTTCTGAGAGCCCTTCCCTAGACAACCATCTCGAAAAAATATTATGGAAATTGCCACCTGATGGAGAAGATGCACCCAGTCTCGTGGTGCTATGACCGGGTGAATCTGTATGGCTTCTGGTAGATCTTCCACTGCTTCCATAGGCACTTGGCAAGTTAAACTCTCCAAGTTCCTCTGTACAACATGAAAAACTATTTCAGTCTCAGAAATGACACCTTCAACATCTCTTCTGTAGTGCCTATGCCTAGGAAGACCCTCAGGTCTTATCGGTCCCACATATTTGTCATGACTAAACGATTTTGTAAGGATTTTTGTCTCACAAAAAATAATTTCAATTCATATCATTGAAATCCAAAAAATATTGAAATCTTAAAAAAAAAACTTACCGATGGCTCCCCATGCAGTGTTGGGTGGAAGTACCACATCTAGATCTACTCTGAAATACATGTCTGCATAGGGGTAATCCTCGATGGCCATGATTTTTTCTCCCCACCAAAGAAATAACTCGTCATCAAATTCAGTTCTAGGTACCTCACCACTCCATAGTATTTTCATTAATTCAACCCATTAGGCTATCCGTGGGTCTCTTGGGTTGCTAATGGTGTGTAATATTCCAAAATTTGCATGAAGCAAATTGGAATATTAAATTTTGCTATTGTCACTTAGGAGATGAATAAAAGGGTGAGGAGACCCATGAATTACAAAAATAAGGATAAAATCCCTCATGTTGTGTAAGGGGATCATAATGCCAGCTGGATTTTACACTCTCATGTGTGAACAGGGATATTTTGCATGTGAACAAGGCCAAGTTTGACCAAGTCAACAACATGAATGTAGGAGGAGTGGATCAGCAAATAAAAGATATCAATGTGAATGTGGTTCAGCCTAGATAGCTATATGTGAGCTGGATTGAAGACCCTTAGGTGTGAAAAGGGCTGAAGCAAATTGAAGTGGTCAACCTTGACCAAATCAAACAGCGCAGTTTAGAGGAGTGGCTCTAATGAAGGCACAACGCAGTTTTGGAGACAGATTGTTTGTGTGATGGTGGAAACCCTATTGAGTGGGACCCAAGGTGAGAAGGCTCACTTAGTTTATAAGGAAGAGGATGGTAGCCATTTGGAGGTTGTTTTCATGTCTTCTTAGACTTTTTCTCTCTTAGTTGTTTACCTGAGATTGCTAGTGCTTCTTAGCACTAAGGGATTCTTGTTCAGGAATTCCTTCTCTTCCATTTGAGTAGCTCTTGGGAGATATCTGATTCATCATTCCTCATATCCGGTATTGGTGCCAAGCTTCAGTCTATATTTTTAGTGTATTTTTTGCAGGAGGTTGAGCTGAGTTGCAAGGTGTTGCTGGGGAGGGTTGAGAAACCCATTTTCTGAGTTGGTTTTGCACAGGAGGGAGGTTTCCTTCCATTGGAGAATACTTTTGGAGCATTATTGTATTGATATCAAATATTTGGTAGCATACCAACACATTTCCATCACTTACATCGTTATTCCACTCAGGAATTGCGTTATTTCTACAAGGCAGTTTTAGCAGTGACTCTCGTGGCTCTTTCGAGGAGTTTTCCTGTGATTGGAGGATGGATTATTCTATGGGGGAAGAACCTTGTTCAGATATGAATTATATATTCATTATTACATCCTTTTACAATCATGTTCTTCAGTTGTAGTGATTATTTATTCATACTGCTGAAAATCACCATTTGTATTTAGAGTGTTTGACAAGAAACCCTTGCCGGGTTCTCTTGTATTTTGTATAAAGGAGACTAGATCTCATTCTTCTAAGCATATTTATAATATAATTCCATATATATTTTTCTCTTCCATTTATATGTATAAACTGTCTCTTAGACTGCGTATTCACTTTTATGCAGAATTCCTTGTGTTGCAGTGTTTTAGGTTTTAGCTCTTTTTGGAAATCCTAGGTGTGGGAGATCTATTTAACCCACCTAGTTTCATTTGTTTTAGCTAAATTCTTGGATTTAGGTTGTGCATTGATTTATTTATAGGATCCAAGGGTTAATTTCATTATTTTATAGCATATGTTGCTAGGAATTCGTTTTTAGTGAATGTTTGCTAAGCAGTCCCGATTTTTGGATGTTACAGCAGTAACGGAGAGAGATATTTGGCTCAGCCTGTGGAATTTAAGCCAAATTTATATAAAGGAAAGAGCAAGGAAAAAATTATGAAGAGGGTGAGTTTAATCTCATCACTTTTCAGACCCAGTATTAACCTCTCCGAGGAGGTTGAACAAGAAGAAGAGAAAAGGAGTAGTGGAACTCCTAGAGAGAGTCGAGAGAAGGAAGAACCATGCCCTTCCTATGATCAGGAGAAAAGACCAGTGTTGCAGAGAGTTCCAGAGCATTGGGACATATCCTTTCCTTTTGAGAGGAAGGAAAATTTTCTGGAAGATGGAGGACACTTGGATCACATGGTTCTAAGTGAATACCTTGTTGGGTACAAATCCAAACCTAGAGCCTTCAAGGAGAATAGCTTTTCCTCAGTTCATTCATTTGGAGGAAGAGAGAAGACCTTGTGGCCAAGGGAGAATCAAGGGAAATAGGTTTTTTTTGTCTACTTATGATGGGTCATCTGTAGAAAGGGTTTGGGAAAGGAGGCTTGATGCATTCTTCCTACTACATCCGATGGAAAAGGAGGAGGCTGTAGAGATTTAAGTGCCGCACCTAGAGGGTGAAGCACAAATTTGGTGGGTCATCCATTTGAGCCATACAAGAGTTTTCAATTTTGCTGAATTTACTGAAAGGTTGATGGGAAAATTTGGTGAAGGAAAATAAGAGGAGAAGAAGCCCTCACCACCAGTGGAGGAGACTTGTACCAATTCTGTCATAACTATGGGGGAGCAGTCCTCAACACCTATATTTGGATGAGCCAACCTATTGGAGGGAGGAGCCCTTACAGCCATACAAGATACTCCCGAATTTCATCAAGGTATGCCAAAATTTTCATCTCCTATTATTTCAGCAAATCATATGGAGGATTGTCTACCATTGCATACTGCTCATTTGGAGCCACATGATTTTACTGTGATGTGCCACCTTGACTTGATCAAGGAAGGGATGAAACACCATCCTAATTGGCCACTGAGGGGCTGCACACCACATGTGAGGGTGGGGTGTGAATTCTTGGAGGATTGGGTGAAATTTTCCCCAAACAAATTTATGCAGAACTATATGTTCATCTTGGAGTTGAGACACGAGACAACCAAAACACCATGGAGGAGAGTTATAGCGTTGTCAAGAGGTAGCACTGAGGAGGATTTTCCTTCAGCCCACTTGGATCATTATGGGTTCAAGATGATCATTGGTGTGAGATATTTCCTAGGAGATCTCCAAGGAGTTGCATTTCAACATCCCATGGAATTCAAGAAGAAAAATCTGATTTGGGAGGAGAGTAGTCTTCTTTGGAAGGGTACCAAGGTTGATCATGATGGGAGGCACTCACATCGGGAGGAATGGGAGTGGATGGAGAGCAAGGATCTGGCAGGATACTTGCGAATATATGACACCAGGTAGTAGGAGGCTTGGCTGTGCTGGCTGCTCTTAAAGGAGTTTGACCATCATGGGACATATCCTTCTTCCAAGGGTATGTGGATGGAAGGGACTTGGTAGGGTACTTGCATCATGGAGCAGCAACTAGTGTGGATGCATTATGATGATATGGTTATTATGTTTTCACCACATGGGTTGTATGATTGAAGTATGAGAAGGCAACAAAGACTTTTGTTTCTCTGGAGGATTGAGAGAGAGAAAGGGCAGATTTTCTCTCACATTTTGCATGATGTTGTAGTAGCAGGAGATGGCAACATTATGGGAGGAGTCTTTGGCATTGAACATTTCAGAGAATGGATTTATGAGATGGCAGGAGCCTATTTGCATAGGCCAACAACACTGTCACTTTGGAGCAGGAAATTGTTGATGGAGTGTTCCCAGGATCACTTCACATTTGATGCACTTGGTGGACATGGAGGAGGTTAGACTGATAGAGTAGTGGATGGATTCATCTGTTGCTGTAGTATGTTCTTCTTGAATTCAACTTCCAAGCATGAGGAGGGGGATATTCATGCATCATATGGTCTATTCCTCTACATAGGAGTATGTCATACCACTATGGAGGGCTCATTTATGGATCATGTCACCATCTTACTTTCATTACATGTTAAGAATTCTGTTTTTGCATTTATTTATTGTTCAACACAATATTTGTATGCTCTTACCATTTCCTTGCAGTGCATTTCTCTACAAAGGGAAAAGTATTTATTTAGGCTCCATGGACCATTTTTGGCTAGCTATTGTGATGGAGACAACCATCTACTATTTACTAGTGGATGTTATGACTTACATAATAAGCCATTTGTCAAGAAACAACGCACTAGGCTATTTTCTGAAGCTACAGTGGGGAAGACTGTGCTGTGACCACTTGGCAGACTGTTTGTACCTTCCAGCACCACATGAAAACTTCAGTCTTTCTTTCATTTCGATGTTGATCATGAGCCCATTTTTTGATGTTGTTCTTGCATTTATGGGGAGCATGATTGGGGGATGAACACATTGGGTGGATGTGTTCTTTGGGGAGGAGCATCCCCACACTTACCGCATTACATGTTATAAGGGGAGCATGGGAAGAGACATGGCCACTATAGAAAAATATTTATTTCTTTATGAGGAGGGCCATGAGATGGATGGGATGCCATATAGTGGTGATTTCTTATCCATCATGTATGAGATGGTTTGGGCCAGCTTGATTCACAATGCTGGGAAAGGGATCTTTGGAGATCTAGTTTCCTTCTTTCCATTTGAGAGCAACATTATTGCAGCCCAAGGTTAGAAAATTATCTGCACTTATCTTAAGTGGAGGGGAGGACAGTGTGGGGTAGGCCACTTTGTCTACCATGTTCAGGATTTTAGCCCACCTTCTTTGCATGAGCTTAAGGTGGAGGAGGATTTTCAGGAGTTGCCATGTTGAGAGGCAACTCATTTTGTATGGATGATAGCTTGGGGATGGGAGATTCACATGGGGATGGTAGATCCCGATATATATCAGACCACCTACCTCAAGAAGGCCTTTAGACCACCCATTTTCCCCCCATTGATAACTTACTGTCACATAATGATATCTATTTGGGGTGTTCACCAAAAGCTAGCTTGTTTACTCGAGAGGGGCAACTTGGAGATATATTGATGATGCAACACCTTGATCCTTGGAGGATTTTATATTATGAGGTTGCTATAGGGGAGAAGAGGATGCTCTTCAGTCCTATCCTTGCAGTTGCTTTAGGACAAGCAACATTTGGGAGGGGAGGACTGTAATATTTCAAAATTTTCATGCAGCAAATTGGAATATTAAATTTTTCTATTGTAACTTAGGAGATGAATAAAAGGGTGAGGAGACCCATGAATTACATAAATAAGGATAAAATCCCTCATGTTTTGTAAGGGGATAATAATGACAGCTGGTTTTTACACTCTCATGTGTGAACAGGGATATTTTGCATGTGGACAAGGCCAGGTTTGACCAAGTCAACAACATGAATGTAGGAGGAGTGGATCAGAAAATAAAATAGCTCAATGTGAATGGGGTTCAGCCTAGATAACTATATGTGAGCTAGATTGAAGAACCTTAGTTGTGAAAAGGGATGAAGCAAATTGAAGTGGTCAAACTTGACCAAATCAAACAACGCAGTTTAGAGGAGTGGCTCTAATGAAGGCACAACGCAGTTTTGGAGGGAGATTGTTTGTGTGATGGTGGAAACCATATTGAGTGGGACCCAAGGTGAGAAGGCTCACTTAGTTTATAAGGAAGAGGATGGCATCCATTTGGAGGTTAGCTTATATATTGCATTTTCATGTTTTCTTAGACGTTTTCTCTCTTAGCTGTTTAGCTGAGATTGCCAGTGCTGCTTAGCACTAAGGGATTCCTGTTCACAAATTCCTTCTCTTCCATTTGATTAGATCTTGGGAGAGATCTGATTCATCATTCCTCATATCCGGCATTGGTGCCAAGATTCATTCTACATTTTCAGCGCAGTTTCTGTAGGAGGTTGAGCTAAGTTGCAGGGTGTTGCTGGGGAGGGTTGAGAAACCCATTTTCTGAGTTGGTTTTGCACAGGAGGGAGGTTTCCTTCCATTGGAGAATAAATTTGGAGCATTATTGGGATGATATCAGGTATTTGGAAGTATTCCAACACATTTCCATCACTTACAGCGTTATTCCACTCAGGAATTGCGTTATTTCTACAAGGAAGTTTTAGCAGTGACTCTTGTGGCTCTTTCGAGGAGTTTTATTGTGATTGTAGGATGGATTCTTCCATGGGGGAAGAACCTTGTTCATATCTGAATTATACATTAATTATTACAGACTTTTACACTCATATGCTTCATTTTTAGTGATTATTCAGTCATACTGCTGAAAATCACCATTTGTATTTAGAGTGTTTGACAAGAAACCCTTGTCGGGTTCTCTTGTATTTTGTATAAAGGAGACTAGATCTCACTCTTCTGAGCATATTGTCTAATATAATTCCAGGTCTATTTTTCTCTTCCATTTATATGTATAAACCCTCTCTTAGACTGCACAGTCACTTTTATGCAGAATTCCTTGTGTTGTAGTGTTTGGGGTTTTAGCTCTTTTTGGCAATCCTAGGTGTGGGAGATCTGTTTAACCCACCTAATTTGATTTTTTTAAGCTCAATTCTTGGATTTAGGTTGTGTATTGACTGATTTATAGGATCCAAGGGTTAATTTCATTATTTTATAGCATATGTTTCTAGGAATGCGTTTTTAGTGCATGTTTGCTGAGCAGTCCCGATTTTGGGATATTACATGGTGGAAATCACCTTGGGCCAAAGACCTGGTAATATCTCAAAGAAGAAAGTGCAAATAATTGCACCATACCAAAAAAAATTTGTCTTGTTCTTCTTGATAGAATTTTTTTTTTTTTTCATATTGGTAAGAAGGGTACGGTACACGAGTGATAAATTGTGGTAAGGAAATATAATGCAAAAATCATTGTACCACATGATGCTTGGTGCAATGCGGTTGATCGAGCTACCCTCACAATTGTAAAAATGAGAATCCTCATATGTAGTCCCTCCACATCTTTGATTGGGATATGTGTGCCTACCTTTGGGTATTTTTTCGGCAGTAAATGAGATTATAATCACTTATTTTAAGGCCTTCTCGAGCCTTCCCTTGAAAGTTGACTGGCTCTCCTCTCCAGGAAGGTCTAGTAATAAAGTATATATCTTCTACTTCAATGCGCACATTAGGGGAATTTTAAGGTTTAAATTGGGCCTCCTAAGAAAAATGTACAACAAAAATTTTTTTTTTAAGAACAAATAGGATTTAAGAAGATGATGTCAAGCATGGGGAATGATTGACCATTTTTTAAGTAAAAGGGTAAAAATATTAAAAATTAATAAAATAATAAAACTACTTTTTCAAATCGTACTTTCAGCTTATCTCCCAAAGTGTTTACTCAAATTTCGAGCGGGAGTACTCGTTGGATTCAAAATTTAATTCCTCATCCAAGGAGTACCCATGTTGCATACTTTCGATGGACCTTGCTACATGAAAAATAAGAAATACATAAAAAACATGACTACAATCACGTTTTTCATGTATTTCTCATTTTTGGTGTAGCAGGACCCATCAAAAGTATGAAACATGGGTACTCCTTGGATGAGGAATTAAATTTTTCATCCAACAGGTACTCCCGCTCGAATATTGAGTAAAACATTTGGGAGATAATTTGAAAAATTATTTTTTTCTTTATTCCCTCTAAAATTTGATGATGTAATCGGATCTTATTTTATTATTACCACTATTATTTTATAAATTCCTTAGGAGGCCCATTTTAGACCTCAAAATTCCCCTAATGAGGGGGATCTAATCAATCAGGAAAGCATCTTCTTCTGGATCCCAGTAGTTGAAAAGAATTTTGAGAAATCTTGTATTGGTATTCATGTTTGGCATTTTGAAAAAAATTAACAGTCCACATCCTCTAAGTGAATCCAGTGCCAATGGATCATTCATAACTTCATTGTCCACTACACTGTGCTCTCTTTCCCTCTAGCTAATTGAAATCCTTCACATGCAAGTTTTTTCATTCATTAAAACCGTGTTTTAAAAAATTTAACTGCGCATATGCAGGTTTATTTCATATACAGTCGCGTATAGGGCTTCCAAATACATGAATGTAATATGCCCAACCCACATATGCACAGAGTGTAAACACAAAAACTAAATCCTAAGGTAAAAATTCTTGAAAATGATTTGAAATGAACTAAATTTCATTAAGGAATTGATTTAGGGGATTACCTGGAAGATTGATGGCTGAGCTAGCTGAGAAATTGAGACAGATTGTGGTTGAAATTTTTTTCCTGCAGAGATTTTTCACTCAAATGTCTAAAACAAAAATGACAATTTATAAGTCAAAATGTCTATTTATAATTAAATTTCAAAAAAATTCAAAACCCACTTTTATAAATTTTATTTTTATTTTTATTTTTTATAAACTTTGTGACCTTTTAGGTTTTGAGTGCTAGGATAGGTTGTTTTTCAAGAAAAAAATTAAGAATTTGAGACATTTTTACCATTTCGATTCCATGACTGCTCACCCGTCATGGTCGGTATCGTTTTCGTCACTGTAATATAGGTTATGGAATATCAATTTTTTCATTTCATTATGAATTCTAACCTCCATACAGTGATATGTTGCCATAGGGTCGATCCCATTGTGTTATGATTCTTAAAACCATTTTCACTCTCCAACTTATAAAATAATGACATGAGGGTAGAGAAATCCTTTACATGGGGTTTCTAGTTAGATCCTCGCTAGCATATGTTGTGCATGCTACAAATATTGAGTAGGATCGGGAGCCATCTTTACTCCTGCCATGGCTTTTGCGATGAAACTTCATTCTCATTCTTCTTCACTATATTTTTGGATTCATACAGTGATCCCACATTTTGAGTTGTAATAATTAGGGGAATTTTTAGGTCTAAAATGGGCCTCCTAAGAAAATTATAAAATAATAGTGGAAATAATAAAATAAGATTTGATTACATGATCAAATTTTAGAGGGAAAAGAGAAAAAACTAATTTTTCAACTTGTATCTTGAACTTATCTCCCTAATGGT
Source organism: Pinus albicaulis (assembly GCA_034641835.2). Classification (NCBI taxonomy): domain Eukaryota; kingdom Viridiplantae; phylum Streptophyta; class Pinopsida; order Pinales; family Pinaceae; genus Pinus; species Pinus albicaulis. Next base: position 941,345,476 of record CM076580.1, read on the forward strand.
TTAATCAAATTTCGAGTGGGAATACTCGTTGGATGAAAAATTTAAATTCCCATCCAAGGAGTACCCATGTTTCATAATTTTGATGTACTTTGCTACATGAAAATGAGAAATACATAAAAAACTGCAATTGTGATCACGTGCTTTTCTGTAAATCTCATTTTGCATGTAGTAGGGTCAATCAAACGTATGCAACATGGGTACTTCTTGGATGAGGAATTAAATTTTTCATCCAACAAGTATTCCTGCTCAAAATTTGAGCAAACCCTTAGGAAGATATGTTGAAAATACGAGTTGAAAAAGTAGTTTTATTATTTTAGTATTTTTTAATCTTTTTACTTTTTAACTCTAAAATTTGTGAATCATCCCCCATGGTTGACATCATCATATTGAATCCTACTAGTTCTTATAAAGTTTATTTTAGTTGTACATTTTTCTTAGGAGGCCCATTTTGGACCTCAAAATTCCCCTAATGGTTGCATTGCATGTTGACTATTTGTACCTTTTGGCCTTAATCTGGCTTTGCTTGGACTAGTGTATAACCCACTTTTGACCATGTCTTTCTGAAAAATCAACCTTGCAATCACTTAACCTCTATAATTTGACACCTTATGTCCATTGAGAGATCATTCCTTTGAGTGTCATTGACTAGTTTTGTCACCTTGCATTGAGCATAGGAATGTTCCAATCCCAGGAGCTAGCATCATTGTATTCAAACACTAGTTCTTTCCACTTTACTATAAACACTCGTTCTTTCCACTTTACTATAAGCATTATTTTATTCATTTTCAGGATTTTAATATGTAAATGAAAAAAAAAATATGTATATATATATATATATATATATATTTCAAAAAGAGCGAGAATGGGACATTATTCCATAATTGATGGCAAAAAGAGTCAGTTGCGTCACCCTTGAACAAGGCACTAAAAATAAAGTATTTTCTCCATCAGGATGTGCTTTAGTTTGACTTAGGAGAGCCTTAACCTTGTTATTGAGTCAGTACTCACCAGTTGGTTATGTCTTCCAATGATATGGAGAGTTTTCTTATGCCTCCTACATGACAAAATTATGCAAACTTATCATATGATTCCATATATTCACATTTGAGTCGTGATTTTGTTCAAGGGAAGTACACCTGATTCGACCTTTTTGCAGTGTCTCTTGATTTATTTTCAATCGCCCATACCCAATCTGTCAGAGTTATGTTCTATCACTTCAACTATTTGGTCGTTTGTTCATGTTAGTTAAGAAGGTCTCCATTGACTTCTTGCTAGCAAGTTTTCTCTTACTGACTTTGAAAATTTTCTCTAAAAGTGGGCCTAGAGCCATGCCCTATCCCTATTTCCATCATTTATAGGTAACCTTGTGCTCAACATCGATCAACATCATGGGTCTTTGACTAAGTGGTTTCCCTTGTGTTCGATGTCAACTTACATTATCACACATTGGGATTCATGCAATACCTTGGTTTCCATTTGACCTTAATGGTGGATTCCTCACCTCTGTGTTAGCTTTCATTATTGGTTGGTTCAAATGGTTTCCATCATGTGCTAGCCACATCTTGTGTACGTCGGGAGCATGCTTCGATTTTGTTACTTCAACTTTCTTCATCTAATTCCTTCCAAATTATTGGCCAGTGGGTTGCACATGCACTGGATTGATTTTGGATGCCTTAATGTCTTCCTTCCAGAAGATATTTTCCCATCGACTCCAACTCATTTCTCTGGGAATAACATCTAGAGTCCTTTTTCAGTACCCGAGGGTTTGCAATCATCAGTGGATGACTCATTCACTATCAACTGTGAGCATACATCAACGTATCTTGATTTGTATATTCTCTCAAGTGTTCAACTCCAACTCATTGTTTCATGCTTGTTATATTTTACTGGGGTGTCTTGACTCTCGTCATAGTTATCGGTGAGTTGTCTCACGTTTTTTAATAGTATACATCAATGAACCGTAATCAAATGATTCCTCATATGGTTGAATTCAGCTCATTTATTCCTATAGTGTAGAAATGTACCATGACGGTCGGTGAAGACCTCAGGTTTCCATCATCATATTTTGGTTCACTTCTCAGCTCCTTTACTTTTCTACCAGTGACGCCATCCACCTTATATGTTGCAGTTAATCACAACAACATCTTATTTGTTGGCACCCGAGTTGCGTGAAGTACCATTATTCCACTTTTATGACTTGGTAAATTGAGGATCAGTTATGTGACATCAGTGATCAGATATCTCCTTCGACATCATTGATCAGTTCTTCTATATGTGATACTACGACATGACCTTGATATGTACTTTTGAGGCTATGATCGGATGATCCACTATGTATTTCTCAATTTTTGTTGTACTTGTATACATATTGAATCTTCTATATACTTGATATGATGAAATTCTTTACTATATATGAGCATGGGTATGCCTGCCTTAGACATGGGCTTGCTTTCTGATCTGGTCCATTGGTTTTTGGATGGATGAAATCTGGTGATCTCCTCCCAAGTCCTCGCATGATTCTTCCTATACACTTAATACATTTCATCCATCATGTATCCCTTCTGACCTCATATATTAGGGGGAATTTGTTATAAAATCATTGTCCCCCTTTGTATACTTGATGCTCTACATTATGGACTTGGGAAACCCTTTCCCTTCAGACTTGGTCCTTTATCTAGAAAATATTATTTTAAATTCCATATGTGATTCTTCCCTCTCAAAATCATGTGCACACGTGGGTCCATCTATACCCAACCTCCGTGTATAATTTTAAATATGAAAAAATATAAAAATCCCTATTTTTTGGGTGGGGTTTATAGGTTACACCAGAATCCCAACTATAGGATCCCATGGCTTAACTATATCCCAACAGAAACAAATATTTTGGGGTAGTATAAATACACCTTATGGGAAGGCCTAAAGAGGAGAGAGATATAGGATATTGATATTATAGCCAATTAGTCCTGATCAAGTCTGATTTATCCCTGTGACTCTTGCACTCCCAGATTGTGTAAGCCCTTGTTTCATCACAAAGATTATAATCCCCTTTATATGACATCTATGTTTATGAATTTGGAAGAGGATTGTTGAGGCTTGGGTTGGATGGATCTGAAGGACAATTTCACTCAGAGCCATGGCTAAATCAAGTGGCATTCCTCCACATTACTTTGCAAACATCAATAAAGAAGCTATGTTATGTTCTTGATATTTATCATCTTATTTCTTTGACTCATGTTATCATCCTATTATGAATGTTTTCATTTTTTGTACATGTATTCTTATATGATGTAACACTAATATCTCGAACATGCTTTGAACTACTGCTACTATATATTTTTTTCTTGAAAGAATTGTAGTTTTTGAAGAATTATGACTGCTTGTTTGCATGCTTCTTGTTGCTGAATGCCCTTCTCTCTATTAGGGTTTCCAGTCCACACCCTAGGGTGTATTATCCCATAACATTCTTGTGCCATTGGGAAGGTTTATGTGTGTAGAATAGAAAAAAAGGTGCAATGCTAAAGTATACAAGTTGTGTCCAAAAAAAAAATTATTTGATTCCTCAAAATTATATTAGAAGGTTTATGACCCCAATTTTCAAACTCAGTCCCATCGGTAAAAATGGTCCTATGAGTTGTTTCCTCCACTTTTTCCACTCTAAAATCATCGAGATGAATGAAAAAATAATAATGATACAATATATATTCCTCTCCATTTGGGGTTCTTTTTGTCCCCAAAATCTTCTACTAGATGAGGTGAGGATATTTTTCCTCCACCTTCTCTCGAGTTTACAATTTAGCCTTACGTAGAGGTTGTCCCTTTAAGACAATTTTCCAAGGTCATGTTTCCCTTTTCTTGTTGTTTTGGACCTATTCTTCAAAATTATATCCTCTATAAACTGTACACAATCATTTGGTTCCAAATCCTCTGTGAAACGTAGGACTTGTTACTCTTCCTGACCTATTATGAAAGGCACATATATTTTCTAAGTAAATGCACATGTATGGGGTTATATTGAGTCTATATGTGTTATCTCTCACCTTTTCCACTATATAAAAGGGACCATATTATGGACCTTTAATTTTCTTACCAGTACCCTATAACATCTCCTTATCCAATTATAACCATACTCTATCTCCCACCTTGAAGGAAATTTCTCTTCTATGTTAATCTTGCCTAGACTTATATTTTTTATGTGACTATTTCAATGTATTTTGTACTTGTATATGGATTTTCCTGAAATTATGAATAAATTTTTCTTCCCTTCTGAGGCATCCCCTATAAAATCCTCTATCACTCCTTGTTGTTTCCCATGTGACATATCAAAAGGTGAAGGTGGAAAATAATTAAAACATGTTTCTAATGGCGAATTACCAATATAAATTTTGAATGTTATGCTATAAGGGTATATATACACAATATTTTCATCCAAAGTCTTCAGATGCTTCTGATTGTAACCCCTCAAAGGGTACACCAATTTTTTGTTTACTACTTTCATTTTCCCATTTGCCTATGGAAGGAATGTTCTAGACCTCTTTAAATTCATTTCCATTTCCATTTGAAATAATTCTCCTCGATATCCTAAATTACACCCAGAGCTATCTAAAGAACAAATTTTATTCTTATTTTCCATTAATGGTTTTTTTACCAAGCATATGAACACACACCTTATTGAACTTATCAACTACCATGAATATTTAGTCATGCCCCTTTTCAGTTGGTCATAAACTGTAGTGTCCCTTCTTGGTGAGATAGCTTTGATGACACTTAGAGATGGTGCTTTTAATATAATGATATAATATTATGCATGACAAGCTTATGTACGTGCTTATATGATATAGACCTAGTTTGGGTCACTTGGTTGTTGTGTGCTTATGACAATATCTATGGTTGCGTGTATAAGAAATGATTTTGGTTAAGAGCATATTAGCAATGTTTTCTCTTTTGGTATCCTATTTTGGACATAGGTGTATGACATGAATGGTGATTCAGGATCAAGACACAGATCCATGGATGATCATGACTATGTGGAACATATAGTTAATTATGATTTATGGATGATACATGATTTGTATGATTATATGTCTGTAATCTCATACTAAGCATGATGTGGAATGGGATTTGGTAATTTCCAACAAGGATTCTCAAGTTATAAATGAATACAGAAGTCTTTTCTCCAAAACCAAAATGACTATGGAAGTCATGCACAATCTTTGGTAAAATATGAATAAGTTAATTATGAAATCCATTTGATTTATTATATCTATGAGATTGTGATGTGTGTAGGTCTTGGAATAAGACCTTACCAATGAACCATCAGATGGGTATGAGCTCACAATGAGTACCTTAAGGTGAAGCGCAGATTTTCAAAGCAGAGTAAATGAGAATCCATGAAAATTATGGCACGGAGTCCTAAATCCACGAAATATAAAGATGTGGAGTCTTGGATATATAATAAAAGGATTATGGAGTCCTAAATCCATGAAATATAAAGACATGGAGTCTTGGAGCTATAATGAAATGTTTGGGGTGCAGAGTCCTGAATATTTAAAAAGATCAAGGTGTGGAATCTTGGATCTTTAGAGTAGATAAGGGTGCAGAGTCCTCAATCTACTAAGGCACAAAGATGCATACAATAGGGGTGTGGAATCCCTATTATCCAGAAGAAAAATGTCAATCACGGGCATCTCATAGATGAATTTCCTTAATAAAATCTCATTCCTAACAATTTTGGAGTGACTTTCTAAAAATAAAAAGTAATATCTACCATTTCAAGTATGACTTTCCAAAAATATTAAGTCACCTCCATTCAATGGGTAATCAAGTATACTTGAAGGAAAATCACTTAAATTATGATTAATCAATGGTAATAGTTCAATCTCAACTTAATCCTCAATATTGTTAATATTAATATTAATATTATTATTATTATTATATTTTATGAGACTATGATATAATTAATAAAATGGAATTATATCTCCTCAATCACTTCACACCTCTCTCCTTGATGATTCTCATGGCTCTATCTAACTTTCTCTCTTCTTTTAATTATACATTACACTCTCTTTTATGCACTCATCAAAGAATGGCATATTCCTCTTGGACTCATTAAATACATGTCATAAAAGATTCCTCTTACACTCTCTTTAATGCATATGTTACAATCTCCTTAAATAAGGCATGCATACCTCTCCTTAATGGCACGAGTTACACTCCCATAAAATGAATACAAGTCTTGCATATTACTCCTATTTTATGACAAGAATTTGTTGCTCCTCCTATATATGTGCCTCATGTATTCTCACTTGGGGGGAGGTGCATGGTGATACCAAGAGTTTGAAAGATTTGAAAAAAAAAAATTATGAGAGGAAGAGACTGGGAGAGTAGTCAATTTCTTTTTAAATTAATTTGAAATTCCTAAAAAAATTACTAAATAGCTCTACATGGTGGATCTGACCATGAGTGGTACTGAGAGGAAGTGAAACTTGTCTTCGTCAAATTGTCTTGTATATCTCTCTACTGCTATATTTTGGTAGTGCTTGTGAGCTCTTACAGCTTGAGCATTCGAGGGGGAGAAGTTCTCCTTGGATATGGTTGGGTGGAAAATCAGATGGTTCAAATGAGTTGTTTAAGGGATCAAAGATGGATCATATTCTTAGCGATTGGAGTTGAATATATCTTTAGGTATAATTTCCATTGTCCTAAAATTATAGTATATCTTTAGCATAAAATAAATTAGAAATTTAAATTGTTCTAAGCATCTAATTTTGATTTAAGCTTATGTTATCTAGAATATTATTGATTAGTTAAAAATGAAGACTAGATCAATCTATATGTATGGATGTTTAGATATCAGTATTTGAGTTATTATTGGTGTAGTTTTAGGTACTAATATTGGTATTATATAATTTGAGAAAGGAAATCCAAATATTGTTGAAGGTAATTGCAATAAATAGATTCTAAAGGACTTGGGTAAGTGTTTCACGATTTATGGTTTTGTTTCAAGTAATTAGATGCATGTTTTAGAAAGGGTTTCAGGATATTTTTCAAATCATTTGACAAAATATGTGAATGATTAATGTTATCAATTTATTTATGCATGAAAAAGTGCTAACTTTTAGCTTACACTAGAAGTAAGAAAATGGACATGTACCCAAAATATACATGGAGGAATACAGAATCAACCCTTAAAAGAAAATGTAAAAATAATGGCAACTAAAATATGGTTTGGAAGATAAAATGATTGAGGTAAGTTTGAGATAAATTTCAGTTATGGATTATGTTTCATATTCTTATTAATAATTCAATGTTTTTTTATTCAAGTTGTTGTAATAGTACTATCATAATTTTGACAAATTTCCTTAATGATTGTAGCATTCAGGGCTGCCATGTGTTTGTCAAATTGTATCAATGGGTGCAATAAGCTTATCAAATCATGTCAAATGAATTAGCTTGTGGGTTGTAAAATGTTTCAAGAAGTCATATGGTGGATTTAGAGATCTGTGAATTCAATGAGCATACCTTAGTAGCATAACTCTAGGTTGTTTTTCCTCATGTAGTGTTGTAGTTGAAAGTTTTCATTCCATGTGTTTGAAAAAAGTCATAAATGAAAAATTAAGGATATAATTGTTTTTGTTGTTTTAAGAATCACATTCCTGGGTGTTTTGAATTCAATTAAGCCCAACATGAGGGCATATCCATGTCTAATGGACGTGTAAACCCTGATTTGATTCCAAAAAAATACTTTTCAGAACGTAGATCGGAAATCTAGGAACTTTTGCATATTGGTGTTGTCATTTATTTGTGCCTTTTGTTGACTTTTTGATGAAAGATTAAGATTATTTAGTCCTTCTTTTAAAATTCCAACATTTAAAGTTTAAATTTCTGAATTTTATGAGATAAACAGGTTGATGAATAATATTAAATTCATTGTTTCCAAGTGTTTGACAAAATTTCTCAATGGATTTTGATTGCATGCTTGCAAAGTGTTTTTCATAAGGGCTCAATGAATGTAGATTGCATGTTTTCAAAGTGTTTGTAAAAAGTCTTGAATGGATGTAGATTTTGTGCATATAAATTGTTAGTATAAAAGTCTTAGTTACTATTGTTTTTGTGTACTATAAATTATAAATAAAATATTTAATGGGTGTAGCTTCCTATGTTTGCAATTTTTTGGTATGAATACGAAAATGAATTTAGTAATTTGCTGAAGTGTGAATAGAATAAGAAAGTTGTTTCTTGTATTATCTAAAGCTTTCATAAAAAAAGTCTTGTTGTTGGAAAAAAATTTATGGTGACTAATTTTTTAGGATTTTCTGTAAATGATTAGTAGTGATTATGTGACCTCTACTTCTTTATCTTATTGATGGTTGGTAAGGTGGTACCTTACATAAACCTCCCACAAAGTACATAGAAATTCCTTCCTAAGTATGAGTGGGTATAGGTAAGGTATGATATAAACATTGTTTCCTATTAGTAGGCTTGCTAAAATAATAAATCATGCATCCCCTTATGAACCTAGATACCTTCTTTTCCATCTAGGGTCAATATTAATACCTCTTCATATTATGAAATAAACTCACAAAATAGAAGAACAGATAGATTAACGACTTAGAAATCATCCTCCTCAAGGTGGAAACCTCATTTACATTACATAAATGAACAATTCTTGGATGATAAAAATGAAAATACCTCCTTTATATATATAGGAGTCCTATGGGTCACAATATAATCCTAGCTGACATAAAAAATGACAATGTAAGGCCACAACAATAACAATAGTGGGATCCTATGGGGCACAATAATAACAATATGGGGACTACATGGGCACAAAAATAACAATAAGAGGGCTATACTAACAATAAAAGTGAGGGGATACAATAGTATTATAGGGACCTAACATTCCCCTCTCCTTAAAAAAAGTGTTATCCTCGACGCTTGAGTAGTTCTCGATGCTTCTGTAAAACATTATCATCCTCCCATGCCAAATATTTAGCAGGTATGTTCTTCCACTTGATGAGATATTGTGAAATTGATTGATTTCATAGTTGTTGAGTTCTTTTTTATATGACTACTTCAGGTTTCAATATTATTTTTCCTTCTTCGTTAAGTTCTGGCAGTATCGTTTGAACTAGGAGCTTATCACCTATAACCTTCTTTAAGCATGAAACATGGAAAACTGGGTGCACTTGGGAAGATGTAGGAAGCTCCAATTTGTATGCCATAGTACCAATATTTTGCAACACCTTGTAATTACCATAATAATTTGGTGATAATTTATTATCATTCTTAGCTTGCATGAAGGAAATTTTTTTGTATCGTTGTAGCTGTAAAAACACTTTGTTTCCTACATCAAAACTTCTTTCATTGTGATGTTGATCTTCTTGTTGTTTCATTCGATTATGTTCCAATGTGAGGTTATCCTTTAAGAGTTGGAGAACTTGTTGTTGATGCTCGATGTGATCTTCCACTGTTTGAACCTTATAATTTTCTCTTAAAGATGATGTGATGGATGGAGGATGATATCCATAAAGTGCCATAAATGGGGGGATATTTGTGAATTCTGGCATAGCTAAGACCGATGATTAACACACGGCCTCTTTAAGATGTTCAAAGGCCTTAGTTTCTTTTGGAGTATAAGAAAATTCATCTTTATTCAGTAATGATGTTATAGGTTTCGATATTCTCCCATAATTATTAACAAACTTGGGTTAATACCCCATTTACCCCACAAATACTTGAAGAAGCTTTCTGGTTGTGGGGATTTTCCATTCCTTAGTACCTTAACACCCTCATGAACCAAATATTCTACCTCCTATACTCCAAAGAAACATTTGGATGTTGTTGCATATAATTTTTTCTCCTCCAATAGTTTGAGCACCCTGTCAACATGTTCAACATGATCCTTCCAAGCCTTATTGTAGATTAGTATATCATCAAAAAATATTAACACAAAGTTTCTAAGGAAGGGTTTGAAAATGTAATTCATAAAACCTTTAAATGTGGAAGGTTCATTAGTAAGGCCAAAAGGCATGAACAAAAAATCATAATGACCCTCAGGAGTTCTGAATGTTTCTTTTGAAATGTCTTCACTCTTCATTCTAATTTGGTGATATCCAGAAGAAAGATCCACCTTGGTGAAATAAATTGCTCCATGTAATTCATCCAATACTTCATAAATGGAGGGGATGAGAAATTTATCTTTAATAGTGAGCTTGTTCAGCTCCCTATAATCTGGACACATATGCCATTATCCATCCTTCCTATGCACAAATACTACTCGAGAAAATAAAGAATGTTTACTAGGTTGAATTATACCAGCCTCTAGCATTTCTGCAACCATACATTCAATCTCACTCTTTGAAGAATAAGGATATTTGTAAGGCTTGATGTTTGGAGGAACACTTATTGGAATCAAATGAATAGCATTATCATGATCACGAATAGGTGGGAGTCCTTAGGGAGTCTCAAACACCTTGGAATGATTCTCCAATACTTTTTGGACATCTGTAGAAATAGATGATTTCGATGTTTGAAACTCTAGTGAGCATAATTGTGCAAATATTCCTTGTTGTCCTTTCTTAAGAATATTTTTCATGCCATTAGATTTGATTATATTTCCTATTTTCCCTGTAATACCCCTTAATTCAGCTTCCTTTCTTTCCCAAAAAAATTTCAGTAAAATTTCTTCAAAATTAAAAGTTATCGAACCCAAAGATTGTAACCGTTGAACTCCTAGTACCACATCAACACCACCCATTGGAATGGAAAGCATTGGGCTATTAAATAAATATTCCCCCGTGGCTAGCTTGATATTATGGAAATTTATAGACAAATTTATAGTTCCTCCATTTTCAATCATCACTTGACACTCTAGGGCGGGATATAGGAAGCAATTCAATTCCTTGGCTATCTTACAATGAATAAAATTATGGGCACTAGCCGAATAAATCAACTCTATGACATTTTTCTTCTTGATATGTCCTTCTATCTTGAGAGTTTGAGAAGTGGTAATTCCTACCAATGTACTAGAATATATGGTCTGATTCATATCTTCTTTCTCTATGGCCTGTTCTTGTTGTATATCCTCTTCTTTTAAAGTTTCTTGTTCCTATTCTTCCTCCTCTTCACAATATATGTAAAATAATCACTTATCGGCACACTTATGACCTTTATTGTATTTTTTATCACATCTATAACAAATCCATTTTTCTCTTTTTTCTTCCAACTGTTGTGGTGTAATATTCCTAGAATTTAGCTTTTAGCTAAATGGAATATTATAGATCATTTTGTCACTAGGTAGGTGAATAAATGGGTGGGGAGGCCCATAGATCTCTTTAGAAACAATAAAAAAACTTCATGTGTGAAAGGAGACCTTATAAGAAGCCAAATAAATCACCTTTGAGTATGAACAGTCATTAGATCATGTTGAACAGGTGAACTTTGACCAAGTCAATAGCGGTGTTATGGAGGAGTGGACATTAAATGAGAAATAACAAGTTTTGGAGGGAGATGGATTGCATGGAGTAAATGACCAAATTCAGTGGGGCCAAGGGCAAGGAAGCTCATAATATATATAAGGAAGAGGATGGAAACCATATGGGGTATTTTTTGAGATTATTATTTTGTATGTGGTCTGTTTAGACTTCTTGCATTCTTCAGCTGTTTAGTTGAGATTTCTGTGCTGTTTAGCACGGGTGTTCCCGAGCGGGAATCCCACCTCTTACCTTGAGAGGCTTCTTGGAAGAGAATTTCATTTCATTTCCACATTCATGTTTTCAGAACAAGCTACAACTTTCTTCTTTAGCGTATTTTCTATAGGATATTGTGCTGTGTTGCAGGGTGCAATAGTGGAGAATTAGATCGGGTGCATTAAGAGCTATTTTTTCAGTGGAGGAAGGTTTCCAACAATTGGGAGGCATATAAAGAAGACCATTGGGCTTTATTGATACATTTTTCACTATTCCAAGGAGTATTTATCCCCTACAACGCAGTTTCAGCTCAGATCTGCATTATTTTAGGGAGGAGTTACACGGGTGGTTGCAGTGGTTGTTTTGAGAGGTGATTTCTTCAGAGCGAGAGATATTCTTTCATCCAGAGGATCTGTTGGAGAAGATATGTAGTGTCTACATCAGCTTCAGCCATATCTTCTCATTTTTTTTTTTTGCAGCTTATCTTCAGCTCTAGGGTTACAGCTTACATTAGCACATTGTGTGCATTTTCCGGAAACCCTCTTCTGTTGTCTTGGAAACCTGATCTAGTGCCCAGATCTTTATGTTTAGATTCTATTGGGGCCTATATCAATATTTTTGTATCATTGTATAATATCCATCAATAGCTATGTATAATATGACTACACTGTAGCAACGCTCCAGCATTTTGTATTGTTATAGCAGCTCATTTTTGGGAGTGATTATTTATGGGAGGCTTGTTCTTTCATTGTATTTGATGTATGCCTCACTATTTTGTATTGATTTTCTGATCTAATACATGATGATATTACTCCATATTGGTCTCCTATGTTAATGAGTTGATTTACACTGCTATTTCTAGTTTTGTGTTCATATATTGTTGCATTCCCCATTTGGGAATATTACATGTGGTGCCAACCTTGTAGGTTATTGAAGGCTATGAGTAGAAACACTTCCGTATTAATAGTTGTGAGTGATGGGCTTCATTGTTGACATAATTTTTCTTTAAATTTTTCTTGCCAACCTGAATGCATTCTCAAATGTATAAGGTTCCCATAGGAAAATGTCATCTTGGATGTTATCCTGTAAAGGCCCTATGAAGACATCAATCCTATGTTCATGTGGAATATATTTTACCCTTATATTTAATTTTTGGAATTACTCAATCTGCTCCATCATTGAACCCTTTTTTCTGAGATTTATCAACTGGCTAAAGAAGGTGTTGCTCTTTGTATCCTCTTAATGTGATATCATTTCCTCCGTAAATTGACCATGTGACAAGTGGGTTACAAGAACAAAGTCATCGATACCATACAAAATGATTTTGTTCTAAATATAAATTTGCAATGCATACCTTTTGCGTGGGTTGCACATTGTGGAGTTCACAGTATTTCTCCATTTGTAGTATCCATGTTATCGAATCCTTTCCATAAAACTTCCTCATATCGATATTTGGAATATGGTGGGTTTTCTATCCAATGTTAGAGTCTATGAAATCATGATTTAAATTTCTTTTTTTCTCATCACGGTTTTCCTCTATTACCTTTTCACCATTAGGAAGCCTTTCTTGTAGCAAATTTTTCAAAGCTTCCTTCAAACCTTCAAGTATTTCTTGTATACCATCGATATTAGATTCCATTCCATCTATCTTTGTTAGGTCCCTATATTACTAGTATAGTCCCTTATTGTTGTTAGAGTAACCCCCTTATTGTTGTTATTGTACCCTTGTAACCCCCATATTGTTATTATTGTGCCCTTAAATTATTATTGTTAGGTCTGCTAGGATTACATTGTGGCCCCACTAGGATTAAATTCTGGCCCCATGGACTCCTATATATAGAAAGGAGGTTTTGTAATTTGAATCATCCAAGAATTTTTCATTCATGTAATGTATTTGAGGTTGCCCCCTCAAAGTGGCTTATTTCTAAGGCATTGATATCTCTTTTCTTCTATTTTTGGAGCTGGTTTCACAACATTTGGTATCAGAGCTTTGAGATTCTAGGGTTTCACCGCTCCAAACAAGTCAGCGTAGCATTTTCGCTATAACGTTTTTTCTACAAAGGTTCAAAATCTGAAATTTTTAGAGTGCAAATCCAAAATCCTAAGGAACATCATCTAAAAATTTCAGAGTTTGGTTCACAATATTTTTAGAGATATGATCTGTGAAAATTAGGTCATTTTTCAGGCTCCTGAATTTAACCTAAACAGGTCATCGTGGTATTTTCGTAATAACGTTTTTTCTACAAAGGTTCAGATGCTGAAATTTTTAGAGTGCGAAGCCACAAGCCTAAGGAACATCTTAAAAAAATTTCATATATTGGTTCGCAATATTTTCAGAGATATGATCTGTGGAAGTTAGGGCTTTTTGAGGCTTCTGAGTTTCATCTCAAAGAGGTGATCATGGGAAAATATTCATAGCTATCTCTCTGAGCATCAGATTGGAATGATGTAAAAATTGGCCACAAGTGCACAGACTGTGGTTCTCATTCTAGCAATTTCAGAGCCAATGGAGGAAACAGTAATATGTGGAAAGTCGTACAAATTCGCTCTACTGAACGAGTCCAAAATTGGGTCATTGTGGGAGATTGGAAATAACTTTGGCTTGAAGAATCCAAATCAAATCAGACTTGTGGCATTTGAAATAGGCTTCAGAGGGCTACTACAGGGCTGAATTTCAAATATTGAGGATCCAAAATTATAGAAATAATTCAATTTTAATATCGAGCCCCTCAAAAGCAAGTAAAAGGTGTGTATTGTTTTTTTCCGAATTGCATAAGTCTTGTTTGAAGAATCAAGTTGAATTGATTCCAAGGGCATATTGTAGAATACATATCAATATTGGATTCTAAAATGGCCCCTAAAAAGAATTCAAAACCCATTAAGCCTTTAGAAAGCTCTACTATGACTCATGAAGACGAATAATGGCAACATGACATATCAAAATTACAAGAGAAAGTGCAACAAATTTCGCTCTCGCAAAGAGCAACAAAAAATGACATGGAAGTTTCAAAGAAAGGCATGGAAACTAAGATGGATGGTTTTAAGAAAGGCGTGGAATCTAAGATGGCTGGTTTGAAGAATGGCATGGAATCTAAGATGGATGGTTTGAAGAATGACATGGAATCTAAGATAGATGGCATGGAAGCTGGCATGGAATCTAAGATGGATGACATGGAAGCTAAGATCAATGAGAAAGTGGAAAACATGAAGAATGATCTAAAAGCAGACATGGAAGGTTTGAGAAAGTTGATACAAGAAATTTTTCCTAATGGTGAAAAGATAGTAGAGCAAACACATGATGAGAACAAAATAAATGTTAATCGTGATTTCATAAAATCTAATGTTGGAGGGAAGAACCACCATATTCCAAAAATGGATATGAGGAATTTTGATGGAAAGGATTGTATAACATGGATACTACAGATGGAGCAATATTTTGATCTCCATAATGTGCAGAACACACAAAAGGTACGCATTGTAACTTTACATTTAGAACAAAATACATTTGTATGGTATTGATGGCTTTGCTCCCGTAAAAAATTGTCACTTGGTCAATTTTTACGGAGAAAATGATAGCAAATTATGAGGATACAAAGAGAAACACCTTCTTTAGCCAATTGATAAATCTCAAACAAAAGGGTTTAATGGGGGAGCACATTGAGGACTTCCAAAAATTGAATATAAGGGTAACTGATATTCCAGAGGAACATATGATTGATCTCTTCATAGGTACTTTAAAGGATAACATCCAACATGAAGTTCGTGTTTTGGAACCTGATTCATTGGAGAAGGCATTCAGGTTGGCAAGAAAAATTGAATGTAAAATTATGGCGACAAGGAAGCCTACCACTCACTTCTATAAAGAGGGAAGTGTTGCTACTCTTAGATTTCCACAACCTACAAGGTTGACACCACAACAATTGGAAGAAAAAAGAGCAAAAGGGCTTTGCTACAATTGTGATAGAAAATACACTAAAGGTCATAAGTGTGCTGAGAAGAAATTATTTTACATAGATTGTGAAGAGGAAGAAGAAAATGAACAAGAAGAGGATATACACCAGGAACCAACCCAAGAAGCGGAAGAAATGAGTTCGACCATATCGTGTAATGCATTGGCAGGAATTACCACTCCTCAAACTCTCAAGATAGAAGGACATATCAAGAAGAAAAAGGTAATAGTGTTGATTGATTCAGGTAGTACCCATAATTTTATTCATTGTAAGGTAGCCAAGGGATTGAATTGTTTCCTATACCCAGCACCAGAATGTCAAGTGATGGTTGCAAATGGAGGAACTATAAATTTCTTTGGAAAATTCCATAATATCAAGCTAACCATGGGGGAATATGTATTGAATAGTCCAATGCTTTCCATTCCTATGGGAGGTGCTGATGTTGTACTAGGAGTACAATGGTTACAATCTTTGGGGACGGTAGCTTTTAATTTTTCAAGAACTTTTCTTGAAATTTTTTTCAGAAGGAAAGGAAGTCGAATTACAGGGTATTGAAGGGAAGCCGGGAAGGATAATAAGCTCTAATGTCATGACAAAGCTTCTAAAGAAAGAAAAACGAGGCATAATTGCACAATTATGCTCACTAGAAGTTCCAACATCAAAATCATCTATTTCTGCAGATCTCCAACAAGTCTTGGACAATCATTCCAAGGTGTTTGAAACTCCCAAAGGACTCTCACCTATTCATGATCATGATCATGCTATTCATTTGATTCCAGGAAGTGTTCCTCCAAACATCAGGCCTTATAGATATCCTTATGTCCAAAAGAGCGAAATTGAACGTATGATTGTAGAAATGTTAGAGGCAAGTATAATTCAACCTAGTCAAAGTTCTTTCTCTGCTCCTGTAGTATTGGTACACAAGAAGGATGGATCATGGTGCATGTGTTCGGATTATAGGGAGCTCAATAAGCTCACCATTAAAGATAAATTTCCCATTCCTGTGATTGATGAATTATTGGATGAATTACATGGAGCAATTTATTTTACCAAGTTGGATCTTTGTTCAGGATATCATCAAATTAGAATGAAGTCTGAAGATATTCCGAAAACAACATTTCGAGCTCATGAGGGTCATTATGAATTTTTGGTCATGCCTTTTGGCCTTACCAATGCACCTTCTACATTTCAAGGGTTGATGAATTCCATTTTCAAACCCTTCCTTAGAAAATTTGTGCTAGTATTTTTTGATGATATACTAATCTACAACGGGTCTTGGAAGGATCATGTTGAACATGTTGACAGGGTGCTCAAACTATTGTAGGAGAAACAATTATATGCAAAAACATCCAAATGTTTCTTTGGAGTACAAGAAGTGGAATATCTGGGTCATATTGTATCTTACGAGGGTGTTAAGGTAGACCCTAACAAAATTAAAGCCATTAAGGAATGGAAAGTCCCCACAACCATAAAGCAGTTGCGAGGATTTCTCGGGTTAACGGGGTATTATCACAAGTTTGTTAAGAATTATGGGAGAATAGCAGCACCTCTAACAACATTATTGAAGAAAGATGCATTTTCATGGACTCCTGAAGCAACTAAGGCCTTTGAACGTCTTAAAGAGGCAATGTGCCTAGCACCAATCTTAGCTACACCAGACTTCACAAAAACCTTTATTGTGGAATGTGATGCCTCAGGAAATGGAATTGGTGCAGTTTTAATGCAGGAAGGAAGACCCATTGCTTTTGAAAGCCGTCCAATCAAAGGAAAGTATTTACAGAAACCTATTTATGAGAAGGAAATGTTAGCAATACTGCATGCACTAAAGAAATGGCGAACTTACCTAATGGGAAGACACTTCAAGGTAAAAACTGATCATGATAATCTTAAACACTTTTTGGAACAAAGACTATCTTCAGAAGAGCAGCAAAAATGGGTCACAAAGATGTTGGGTTATGACTTTGAAATAATATACAAAAAGGGAAGCTAAATGTTGTTGCAGATGCACTCTCAAGAAAGAATGAAGAGGTGGAAGCATTGCTTTGTGCCATTTCTATTATCCAACCAGATTGGATAACCGAAGCAAGAGATGAATGGAAGAAGGATGAAGATGTGTGGACACTCATTCAAAATTTGCAGCAAGATCCTAGTACATATGATACATTTAGTTGGAAAAATGATTCCTTATGGTACAAAGATCGCTTATATCTTTGTAAGAATTCCCAGCTAAAACAAAATATTCTTCTGGAATTGCACACTTCTCCTTTAGGAGGACACTCAGGATTTTTAAAAACTTACCACAGGGTGAAGAAAGAATTTTTTTGGTATGGCCTTAAATCTGATATTCAAAAGTTTGTGGCGGAATGTTTGGTTTGCCAGCAGAATAAAGTGGAAACAATTAAGACCCCAGGACTTCTACAACCTTTATCCATTCCAGGTCAACGTTGGGAGGAGATTTCAATGGATTTTATCACGGGTTTACCTAAGTCTGAAGGAAAGAGTGTCATCATGGTGGTAGTTGATAGACTTACCAAGTATGCACACTTTTGTGCATTATCTCATCCATTTAAAGCAAGTACAGTTGCTACTACATTTATGGACTCAATTCAAAAGCTACATGGAAGCCCAAGGGTTATTGTGAGCAACAGAGATCCCATTTTACTGGAAATTTTTGGATGGAGTTATTTTCTTGTTTGGGTACTCAATTAGCTCATAGCTCATCTTATCATCCTCAATCTGATGGTCAAACTGAGATAGTAAATAAATGTTTGGAAGGATATCTTCGTTGTTTTGTATTTGATAAAAAAACACAATGGGTCAAGTGGTTACCTCTCACTGAATGGTTGTATAACACTTCCTTCCATACTGCAGCAAAAATGACCCCATTTATGGCACTTTATGGATATCATCCACCATCCATCACATCATATTTAAGAGAAAATTCGAAGGTTCAAGTAGTGAAAGATCACATCGAGCATCAGCAAGAAGTTCTCCAACTCTTAAAGGATAACCTGAATTTGGCACAAAATCGAATGAAACAACAGGCAGATCAACATCGCAGCGAGAGAAGTTTTTATGTAGGAGATTGGGTATTTTTACGGCTACAACCATACAAACAAATGTCCCTCAAGCAAGCTAAGAAGGATAATAAATTATCGCCAAAGTACTATGGTCCTTACAAGGTGTTGCAAAAGATTGGTACTATGGCATATAAATTGGAGCTTCCTGCTTCTTCACGAGTGCATCCAATTTTCCATTTTTCATGCTTAAAGAAGGTTATAGGTGAAAAAATTCCAGTTCAAACAATATTTCCAAAACTTGATGAGGAAGGAAAAATCATATTGGAACCTGAAGTGGTCATGGAAACAAGAACTCAATAGCTACGGAATCGATCAATTTCAGAGTATCTCATCAAGTGGAAGAACTTACCCACTGAAGATTCTACATGGGAGGATGAGAATTTTATACAGAAACACCCAGAGCTACTCAAGCATTGAGGACAACACTTTTATGAAGGATAGGGGCATTTTAGGTCCCTATATTACTAGTATAGTCCCTTATTGTTGTTAGTGTAACCCCCTTATTGGTATTATTGTACCCTTGTAACCCCCATATTGTTATTATTGTGCCCTTCAATTATTATTGTTAGTCAGCTAGGATTACATTCTGGCCCCATGGACTCCTATATATAGAAAGGAGGTTTTGTAATTTGAATCATCCAAGAATTGTTCATTCATGTAATGTATTGGAGGTTTCCCCCTCGAAGTGGCTTATTTCTAAGGCGTTGATATCTCTTTTCTTCTATTTTTGGAGCTGGTTTCACAACAATATTAGCTTCCATTTCTACTTTTAAGTCATCCATGTCACCTTTTATTTCATCTTTGGTTTCTCTTTGTGAGAGAAAAAAATGTTACACTTGGTCCCGTAATTTGGATATATCATGTGCAATTATTCCTCTTCATGCGTCATAGTAGATTTCTCTATGGGCTTAGTGACTGTATAATTCTTTTTTGGAGGCATTTTAGAATCCAATACAGATATATATGCTTCAATATTCCCTTTCAATCACTTCAAACTGATTTTCAAAAAACAAATTTGCATTTTTTTTAAACTACACACCTTTTTCTTGCTTTTAGGAGCTCGATATTGAAACAGTTGTACTCTATAATTTCGGAGCTCTAAGCTCTGAAACTTTCTCTTGCGATAGCCCTCTGAGTCTTCTTTCTAATGGCACAGGTCAGACCTAATTTGGATTATTCAAGATAAAGTTATTCCCAATCTCTGATAATGACCTAATTATGGGATGGTCAGTAGAGCGAACTTGTATGACATTCCATGTGTCATTGTTTTTACCTACAACTTTGAAATCGATAAAAAAGAAACAAATTATGTGTAATTTTGGCCACTTCTTAAATAATTCCAATTCGATGTTTGAAACAAAAGTGATGAAGATTTTTCCTCGGACACCTATTTGAGATGAAATTCTGGAGCTTGCAAAAACCCTAAATTCCTTAGATCATATCTCCTCAAAAATGGCAAACCAAGATCTGAACGTTTTACACGAAATTACTCCATATTTTGGCTCAAATGGGTTTTTTATTTAGCTTCTAAACCTTTGTATAAAAAACATTATATGAAAAAATCCAAGATGGCCTATTTACAACAACAAAATCCTATAATCGAAATATCTAATACCAAATGTTATGAAATCAACTCACAAAATAGAATAAAGATATATCAATGACTTATAAATTAGCCTCTTTGAGGGGTAAACCTCCTTTAAATTACATAATTTATTGGATTATACAAATGAAAATAACTCCTTTATATATATAGGAGTCTAACGGGTCACAATATAATCCTAGCCGACATAACAATAATAATGTAAGGGCACAAGAATAACAATAGTGGGCTTCTATGGGGCACAATAATAACAATATGGGAACTACATGGGAAAAAAAATAAAAATAAGGGGTATATATTAACAATAAAAATGAGGGGATAAACTAGTACTATCGGGACATAGCATTGCAAGTTGGAAAATGTATCCCTACATCAAAGTTCCCTGCAACCTTGGTGGTGTGAGCCTCCCAATTCAACTAAAACCACTCACCTCCAGGAACACATGACTTATCCAGCCTATAGAGTAAGTCATCCTAGAGATGATAGTCAATGGTATTGTCACCATCATGCACATGAATTTAGTTATGTAACTATTCAAACACCTCCTTGAATTACTCATTGTTTGAATATGTTTTTATGTATCTATCATGGTTGAACACGTCCATTTGAAATAGAGTTCCCAAAGTTGTGATATTTGATGTGGGTGTCCTTGAAGGAATGTTTGCTATTTTTTTTTGTATTTCCTTTCTTTTACTTGATAAATAAATAAAACTATTACTTGAAAACCCATATGCTCATCTGCTTATAATGTTTGGTCTATTGTAGATTAATTTTGGCATGTAGGTACTATAGTGGTTGTTCATCTATGTGAATTATTTTCTCTTTTCCCATCAGATATTGTTTCCACTTCTTCATAGCGTGAATGAGGGAATATATATTCTTTTCATAGGTAGGTTATGTAAGCACTATCCCATGAAATATTTTATAATGGTATCAAACATAACTTCCTCCCTACATCAACATTGTTACCATAGCATACCCACTCGCATGTGTCTCCACTTAAAAGTTTTTTCCAAGTTTGGTAATGCTAGAATTAGTCCCTGACTGATCTTCTTCTTTAGCTCCTCAAAGGCATTATATTGTACCTTTCTCGACTAGAAACTCTTGCCACTTATTGCTTTTTCATGGATAGTTTTTCTACTATTTAAAATAAGGTTAAGAATTTCCTTAGGTATTTTTCTACCCTAATGGAACTCCTAACCTCAAAAACATTTGTAGGAATGGAATATTCCATGATGGCCTCCACCTTGGTAGGATCTATATTTATCTCTCCTCCACCTATCACATGCCCCAAATACACCAAATAATGTTGTTCAAAATCATACCTATTGATATTCGCTAGTAGGTAGTGCTTCTTTAATTCCTCCATCACCTGCGTCAAATGTGATATGTTCTCCTCCCAAGTAGAATTGTATACCAATATATCATGAAAATAGATATTAAAAAATGAATCTATAAAATGGAATAATATATCATTCATTAACCTCATAAATGTGGCTAGATCATTGCATAGGCCATGTGGCATGAGTAGTCACTGATACAAATCTTTCCTAGTTTAAAGGAAATCTTCTAGGTATCTTCTTCTCTAACTCCAACCTAGTGATTTCCATAATCTAAGCCTTGCTTGGTGAGTTATTTCTCTTGTTACAATTGATCTAACAAATCATCTATTCTTTGTATGGGGTACCTTCTCTTGAGTGTGATTTTGTTCAATGCCCTAGAATCTATAAAAATTCACCAAGTGCCATCCTTATTTGACACAATGATGATGGATTACATACATGATAGTGTACTTGGTCAAATGACACCCTATTCTATTAGTTTTTGCAACATTTTCTTCACCTCACTTTCTTCTATAACAAAATACCTATACAGCATAATTTTGGGCAATGGCGATTCTGACAATAACTGGATCTTATGCTCTACTTCCATCTTAGGTAGTAGCCCTTTAGGCTCTTGGAACACATGTGTGTATTCCTGTATACGAATTATAATGAATGAGAATTTTTTAAACAATCCTACACCGAGGTTTGAATAGTTTGGAGGTGCATTGCCAAAAAATGATAATAGTTGTCATAGTGGTTGTCTTAGTCATTGTACAAAATGAAATTTCATTGATCATAAATATATTTCCTTCATAGGGAAGGAAAATAATAAAATATATATATTATATGATGATAATAATGGCATAGAACCAATGGCATCCATGGAGTAGCTTATAACTAAGCAAGACATATACTATTTTAACATTAATAGTGATAATTTTTTGCCCAAGCTCAATGTAAAATGTTGTGAGAATTCCATTTAGTAGAAAATTGTGGCAGTCAAAGGCCTAGAGTGTAGTGGTTGATTGAATTATTTCCAAATAATCTATATCCTGCTATCATGATGAGTTAGTGATAAAAGTGGAAGACCCCTCATTCACAAGTGTGGGATGAATATCCATGCCAAGTATGTGAACTTGGATCTATAATGTCCTTGGATGGGATAATCAATACCCACCTGAATCAATGTAAAACACAATGAATATGTAATTTGAATGATCAACTCCTCTAATTATATTTAATAAGGTCTACGCAATTTCAGAAAGCTTTGAAAAACATCCAAATTAGACATGGCACATGGTTCCTGTTGTGGCTCATTTTCATTTACCTTTGAAATATTTTTCAAAACACCAAAAAATCATATATGTTAGAAAATGTAAAAGTTTGTGTGTCATAGAAGAATTTTGATTTATCTATTGGTACATTTAACATTACGTAATGAGATGTGAAGGTGGGTTGAGTTAGGCTCAGTCATGTGCAAAAAAAATCAAGAGCCAAACCGATGGGTGCATTCAGGACATTGCACACTGGAGAGGGCCGAGTCAGGCTCATTCACAAGCTCAACAGGGACTAGCGCGACAAAACACAAAATAAGTTCGGGAGGGTTATGCCGTGGAGTAAAAAAAATAATTTCCCAAAGGCAGAGAAAGGGTGAATTTCCCTTACAAACTTAATAGTTCTAGAGGAGGCGCGAAGGGGAAAACAAATGGTCGGGATAAAAGCAAAGAACTGAAGTGGAGAGATGGAAGATGAAGATTAAATTGCAAGCCATAAAACAAAAGTTTCAAAAGACAGGCACGTGAGGTAAATGATAAAGTGCTCGAAGTGAAATCTGTGATGCCAGGTGGGACCCGACCGCGTAGTCTACATTGCTAGTTTTAAGAGTTAAGGGCTAAGGTAAATGTTATACTCGTCAAAGCGCGATGTGTGATGCGGTGGGGCCCGATTGTAAAATCAAAAATCATGAATTTTAAAGGATAACCACAAGAGGTAAGTGATAAAGTCTCTAAAATCCGATGTGCGATGCCCGATGGGACCTAATCGCATGGCATGCATCACGAGACTTAGATTATAAGTGTCAAAGACAAGCTAAAAGTAGCAAAATGCGATGTGTGGGCAGATGCAACGCAGTTTAAAAAGTGAATTCCAAAGGTTTTTAGATCCAAAGGTAAGGCATTTTCGTGTGTTAAACCGTGTTGAAGGAAGAAAAGAGGGTTATAACATGAAATCGGTGAAATGCCTTGGCAATGAAGAAATAGGAAGAAGGCAGTAGACAAACTCAGGTAAGTGACCCGATGCAGAGCAAAGGAGAAGAGGCAGTGTCGGGTAGCAGGTGATACGAGTGACATTGTTTAAAGCACAGGGGCATAGGCAGAGTTGGGCAGAAAAGTCTATAGCGGCACTGTTAGGAGCACGACAGCTGGGTCAATTCGGGCAAGGAGGAATCATTACAGAGCTGTGCAGCTACTGCATCATGACCAGAAAGGCCACCATGGCACTTCAAGAGGATGCATCAGCAACATCAGATTCAACAAACAAGAAATATTTCTAATTTCAATTTTCTCTCTCAAGTATGATTGCACAAGTTATCTTAACAGTTTAGGTAGTCGAATAGTTTTTATAAGTTCAGCATTTATGAATCACTGTGATGTATTTAAATAGATATAAATAAAGAAAGGGGTTCCAAGTTTTGGACCTCTAGATGATTGTTCGTTTATGACTGAATTCTCTTAGAAATTAATGAAAGAAGATCAAGTTTCGTACACCTGTTTATGTTGATACTTCTTTCCTGTTTCTCTCTGTGACTATTCCTCTTTGAATTAAGTGAAGTAATGTAGAAGCTAGTCTCTTAATTACATCTGTGAGTAAGATTTAAATAACCTTAATTTGTGCACCTTCACCTCATCTGTTCTCTCTTCATAAACTCCTGATAGAACTTTAAAGTGATAGATTTTGTGTTTATAGAATATTATTTTAAGTTCTCTCTTTCTCTATGAATTTCCTCTTAAACTTAAAAGTGGTAGATTCTGTGTTTTCATCATATCATTTTGAGTTTCTCTTGCGATTATTCTTTTAATTCCAGCCAAATATCAGCAATTTATGGCATTGTGAAGGCTTTCATTATATCATATTATTGAGGGTGTTAAGTAGCTGAATTCCAAGGGTGTTAGAAAGAGGCCATTTGATATGGTAATTCTGACATACATTTAAAAAATGTCTTAAGCACTGATTCCTTACCACAGCCAAGGGGTTGTTTCTTGAGATAAAAAAATTTCTAGCATCGTTGTTGGGGACGAAGAAAAAACGTTTATTTTTCCTTGGGTTTTTCACATTATTTCCTTTGGTTGTTCAGTGAGGAGGAAATATTTGGTTGCATTTTTTATTTTTAAAATTCTGGTTTTGAAAAGACCTCACACAAGGTCAGATATCTCACAACAGATAGTCCCTGCTTTTTGAGATCCAAAAATATTGGTTTCCAAAAGGGCCGAGAAAACTAAAACTTCTCCAAGACCTGATCCTACATTTTTTGCTCCTAGCAAAAATTCTCATAACCCTTTGTTTGAAGATATTTCTAAGGAACTCTCTTTCTTGGAACATGATTCTCCTTCCACACCCATTGATTTTCAAGGACCTA
This sequence comes from Pinus albicaulis, assembly GCA_034641835.2. Classification (NCBI taxonomy): domain Eukaryota; kingdom Viridiplantae; phylum Streptophyta; class Pinopsida; order Pinales; family Pinaceae; genus Pinus; species Pinus albicaulis. The sequence goes on from CM076580.1 coordinate 941,370,755, forward strand.
AGTTAGAAGAACATTATTTCGAGTTTGTTTCTTTTACCTTCACTTAATTTCAACCAAATATAGTTGTTGTTTCTTTTGCCATTGTTCATCAACCCACTCCCATGTCAGTTTTAGCTCCACCTTCATTCACTTTCACAATAGTTTCATCAGCCTCAACTACCCAAGGGGCAGTTAACCAAGGTGTAATTCAGCACAATATTCCCTTGAAAGAAGGACTCAAACCACATAGACAGAAGCTCAGACATATCAATCCATTGTTGCTAGCTCCAATCAAAAAGGAAGTGAAGAAACTGTTGCAGGGGAAAATTATATTCCCTCTCCGATATTCAGAATAGGTTCTAATCTGGTCCTATAAGAAAGAATAATGGAGAGATAAGATTGTGCGTAAAATTTAGGAATCTAAACCGAGCATCTCTAAAAGATAATTATCCTTTGCCAAAAATGGATTATGTCTTATAGAAGGTGACAGAAGCTCAGAGGTTGTCTATGGTTGATGGATTTTATGGGTAAAATTAGGTAGCAGTAGAAAAAGAAGATCGGAATAAGACTGCTTTCATGACGCCCTAGGGCACCTTCATGTATGCAAGGATGTCATTTGTCCTTATGAACGTGGGTGCAACATTTTAGAGGGCCATGTACATAGAATTCATGGGTGACAGTTTTATAGTTATATATCTGCATGATGTAACTATTTTCTCAGGGTTGAATGATGAACACTTGGAGAATTTTCAAAAGTGCACAAATTTTTGTATATCATTAAATCCCAAGAAATATTTATTTGCCTTAGAAAAAAGTAAATTGTTGGATCACATAGTTTCTAAACAAGGAGTGAATATTGGCCCAACAAGGGTAGAGGCCATTCAAGTGATCCTTACCCAGAAGAAAGGAAGATATCCATAGATTCCTGGGAAAAATAAACTTTCTGAGGAGATTTATGCCCAATTATGCTGAGATTGTGAGGAGCATAACAAATATGTTGAAGAAAAATTCATAAGTGAAATGGGATAGGGAAGCAAGTCATTCATTTTCTATAATAAAGGAAGCATTGTAGGAAGCTCCAATTCTATTAGTCCAGAATATCAAAAAGCCTTTCAAGTATTCTCATTTGCATCCTCCAGTACTATTGTTACTGTGTTGTTGAAAAAAAATGAAGATTGTAAGGAGCAGCCAGTTGCATTTTTCAGTAAAGTCCTAAGAGATGATGAGCTCAAATACAATATTATGGAGAAACACATATACGCCTTGGTCAAAGCACTGAAAGCCTTCATAACTCATGTGTTATAGTCCCAAATAACCGCTTATGTTCCTAATTCTACTGTGAAAGACGTGCTGGTCCAAAGTGATGTTGAAGTAAAAAGAGGGAAGTGGATAGAAAAAATCCAAGAGTATGATTTGGACATCCAACCCACAAAGCTGGTCAAGGGACAGTGGTTGTTAACAAAGACAAATTTTCAAGCCTTGGGAATTGATTTTTTGGCACCAGTGGATGGAGTTGTTAGTGAAGAAGGTCAAAGCAAGTCCAAAAAAGGTATTCAATATAAATTTTTGTGCTCTGATTGGTATAAAGATATTGTTAATTACCTGTGTTTCTTTTCCTTCCTGACTTCACTCAATAGAAAAAAATATAGAGCTCTCAAGCTCAAATATCATCCATATGTTATTGTAGAAGAGAAGCTATAGTGGAATTTTCCTACTGGTATTTTGTTGTTATGTTTGACCGAAGAAGAATCTATTGAAGTCACCAAACAATATCATGAAATTCTATGTGGAGGACACTATCGCTGGAAGGTCACTACTCATAAAATTCTCAAGTTGGGTCTCTATTTGCCAACCCTGTTTACATATGTTTACAGAGTAGTTAGAAGTTTTCAGAAGTGTCATTTGTTTGTTGAAAAGAAAAAACTTGCTCCATTACCTCTCATCCCTATATTTATTGAAGAACCTTTCTGGAAATGGGGATTGGATTTTATTGGGGAGATCAATCGACCATCAAGTGGACAGTTCAAGTGGATTCTGACTACCACTAATTATTTTACAAAATGAGTGGAAGCAATACCCACGAAGAAGGAAAATGACCAAGTAGTGATTAAGTTTTCGGAGGAAAATATCTTCAGCAGATTCGGGTGTCCAGTCGAAATTGTGACTGATAATGCCCAGGTATTCAACTCTGCACGTTTCATTAATTTCTGTCAAACATATAATGTAATATTGTCACATTCCACATCATATCACTCTCAAGGGAACGAATTTCCAGAGTCCTCAAACAAGACATTGGTCAGGATGTTGAGGAAGACAATCGTTGAAAATCAGAAGGACTGGGATATGAAGTAGAAGTTTTCCCTCTAGGTAGTTCGAGTCACTACCAAGAGATCTACTGGAAATTCCCCCTATGAACTGGTTTATGGAACTCAAGAATTTTTTCCTAATTAGTTGGCCAAACTAGCAATTTATTTCCTTCAAGAAGCTCAGGAAGAGCCTAATTCTCTGGTAAGGAGATTGAAAAAATAATTCAGTCTGTTGGAAACACTGAGGAGGGGGGTGGGGGGGGGGGGTGAATCAATATTCCTTTCAATTAGAGAATTAGTTAATCTTCAATAATTATTAGTGTTTGTACAATGATAACAGTAAACAAAAGGAACACAAATGCACAGTTTTTAAGGTGGAAACCCACTCCGGGACAAAAACCACCTAATGTTTTTCTAATAATTCTTTAATATTCAACTCCAATTGAAAATAAAGCTCCAAATTTCTAGAATATAGAAAATCATTCTTCTCTAGCTCTCACTGGATGGATGCTCCAATGCCCGTGATTCTTCAGTAGTCAACTGAATGGATGCCCCAACACCCAATGAGCTACAACTCACCCTAGCACCACACTACCACCCTGTAGAAGAATAAAAGAAGAATGGACTCCCGTACGAGGGAAAATGGTCCACTTTACAATGATATAGAATGATGTAGAAGAATAAGACACACTAGACCATAAACCCAACTATGACACAATAGCCTAATGATGATCCTAGACCACCCGACATTTCCTCTTCAACTCTTGGCAAATAGACACTAGTACAATTTGTACAATAATGTGTTTACAATGACTTAGTACAATGATACCTTTACAATGATTGTATGCAGTGCTGCCCACTTGAACACTTCATGTGATGAACTTATTGCTGCTACTATGCACCTTGGTTTCTGCTCTTGTCATGCTACCCTCTGTTGCACCTTGCTTTTCTTTGCTTCCCTAGAAATTCTGGTCCTTTGCAGCCCTTGACAACACATGATCTAGCTTTTTCTTTTCCTTCTAGGTGCTCAATATTGAATCTGGTGTATCTCTGTTATTTCAGATCTCCAATATCTGAATTTTGGTCTTGTAGTAGTCCTTTAGGTCATCTTTAAAATTCCACAGGTTTGACCCAATTTGGATTCTTCAAGGGAGAGTTATACCCAATATCTCATGACGCCCTAATTATGGACCGTTTCAGAAGAGTAAACTTGTATTGAGTGCCATGTGTCCCTTTTTTTACATTTGGCTCTGAAATTAATAGATAAAAAACTGCAGGCTATGAAATATCTGCCACTTTCTACAGAATTCCAATCCGATACTCAAAGGGAGAGTTATGAAGATTTTACCAAGGTCACTTCTTTGAGATGAATTTTAGGAGCCTGCAAAAACCCTGACTTCCACAGATCATATCTCGGAAAATGTTGTGCACCTTGATGTGAAATTTTCACAGCAGCTTCCTGAGGATTTCATCTTTTCCTCATAAAAATTTTAGCTTCTGAACCTTCGTATAAAAAACGTTAGAGCGAAAATTCCATGATGACCTGTTTCAGATGGTGAAATCCCTTACATAAGGAGGAAATGAGGATCACAATATATATATATATATATATATATATATATATGCTTAGGTTGAGAGGGGCTTCAATAAGTGAACATAGGAGGGATTTTAGGAGCTTAAAAAATATTAATTATTACTTTTCAATGACCCATGCCACAACCCTATGGGGTTTTAGTGCACTAAATGGGGGTATAAACTTCAAACATGAATATCTCTCAAACCGTGAAGAATTACGTGGCGTGCCATATATCAAAAGAAACATCTCGACAAGTAGAAATAATCAAAAGCCTTGTTGAACCTGAATATAGTAATTTGGTAGGTCAAAATTCCTGTGAAATATTGGGTTATCCCCTAGTGCTGCTTGGGTTGACATCATTGACAACCGATGATCAACACAGTCAAGTGAAAACATAAGAAAAGTCAAGGATAATTTGATTACTTATCAAGAAAATATGAAGTCTATATTCGACAGGAAATCAAAAGAAGTTCTCTTTCAAGCACGAGATTTGGTACAGAGAAGGGACATCAGACGAGAAGACAAGGGTAAGCATGGTAAATTTAATCCTCTATGGTATGTTCCATTCAAAATCTCTGAGGCAAGGTTAAATAACACATTCATTTTGGAATATCTAGATGAAGATCTAGTACAACTGCTTGTGAAGGGGCAGTATCTAAAGCATTACTTCCAACATTAAAATTCAGCTGATATGGATCTTGGGGGGAGCCCCCAAGATCTAAAAAGTTGAAATTGATCTGACAAGATCTACAAAATTAGAATGCCAGAAAAAAAGAGAGAACACAAGGAAAATAAAACCACGAAGAAATTTGTTTTATTAAAACAAAGAATAACTGTAGAAGCTACATTGTGGCGGACAATCTGTCCTTTTACAAACTGAGACTTATTATTTATAACCTTTTTTGAGTTACAATACCATGTGTAGATACCATAGGCCAATATCATGGGTAGATACCACTTACAATACTATGGGTAAATCCCATGTGTGGATAAATACCATGGGTGGATACATACCATGGGTCACTTACAATACCATGGACGAATAAATATCATGGGTGGATGAATACCATGGGTTGATGCCATTTACAATACCATGGGTAAATTCCATGGGTGGATGGATAACATGGGCAAATGAATACCATGGGTTGATGCCAGTTTCCATTCGGATCATTCCTCCCTCCTTAAAAAGCAATGGTCCCCATTGTGTGAAGTTCCCTCCTGAGAAGCATTTGTTGAATATGAATAGCCACTGAAGCGAAGGGTTTTGTGTACTTAACCCATAACCGTGATGAACGAAGATCCGAGGATAGAGATACCCTGTAATGCTTGTGACCAACTGTGATATTGATATTGTGCGGCCTAGAAAATGGACTTCGATGAAGTGTGGGTTTGCGGATGAAACAAAACCATGAAAAACAAAGATCCAAGGATAGAGATACCATGTAATGCTTATGACCAACTGTGTTACTAACAGTGTGCGGCCTAGCAAATGGACTTCGATGAAAAAGATTTTGTGTGGTTGACCCATAACCGTAATGTTGATTGTTGATGAAGTAGCAGGTGCCTACATAGCTTGGGGTGGGAGGGCACGTCTCCAAATAACCCAAGCTGAACGCTGCTATGATGAAACTGATGAATGTGAAGCAAGTGCCTACTAAAGCGGGGTGGGAGGGCACGTCTCCAAAGGGAACCTGCTCCGGATGCTGCTCCAGATTTAAAATGAACATAACTTGGTCAATATAACTCAGAATATTTATTATAACATATTTTTGGGAATGGAATGATCATTCTTTATCTTCTCATGTGTTTGAAACCACTATCTGGAGACTCTAGACTCTCAGATTTTCTCTGGAACTGTCTCGCCGATACAAAATTTCTGAAAAAATAGTTGATTTTAAATCAACGATATATCCCACATCCGGACTCTGATTTGACCGATTTTTTTTTTTTGAAATTGGGTGATTTTCCAAGAGGAGCTTAGATCTATATCCATTCTTCTGAAATTTTTCACTGAAAATTGCGAAAAATGACAGGAGAGGTGCCGTCCATGAATTGTCGTCAAAAAAATTTCTTCAACATTACCGATTTTGAATTAGCGATATCTCTGTTATCCGAACTCCAATTTGGCCAATTTTGTTTTTTGAATTTGAGTAGTTTTTTGCAAGGAATCCAGATCTGGTCTTTGTTTTTGTAAATTTTGCACCAAAATTTTCAGATCTGATCTGAAAACTCTCCGCCCAAATAAATTCACGGATTTTGTTGAAGATTGCTGCAAAACATTGAAACTGAAATATGTTTCAAACCCTCATTCCCATAGAGGCGTAACCTAAATCTGATACCACTGATCCAGATCTTGGAGGGAGGCCCCCAAGATCTAAGAAAATTTGAAATGGATGTGACTAGATCTGCAAAATTAGAATGCCAGAAAAAAAGAGAGAACACAAGGAAAATAAAACCACGAAGAAACTTGTTTTATTAAAACAGATAATAACTGTAGAAGCTACATTGTGGCGGAAAATCTGTCCTTTTACAAACTGAGACTTATTATTTATAACCTTTTTTGAGTTACAATACCATGTGTAGATACCATAGGCCAATATCATGGGTAGATACCACTTACAATACTATGGGTAAATCCCATGTGTGGATAAATACCATGGGTGGATCCATACCATGGGTCACTTACAATACCATGGAGGAATAAATATCATGGGTGGATGAATACCATGGGTTGATTCCATTTACAATACCATGGGTAAATTCCATGGGTGGATGGATAACATGGGCAGATGAATACCATGGGTTGATGCCATTTTCCATTCGTATCATCAGCACTCCACCATTGTAAATACTAGATTTCTCATTGTTCATATGTCACCTAGAAATATTTTACTCGATGCTCAATGGATAAGGCACTAGTCTGCGGTTCTTAGCACTTCCGTGGAATAAAGCACTATCCCTAGGTGGAGCCAGATGTTGTGGCTCATTTGCATTTACCATTGAAATATTTTTCAAAACACCAAAAAAGCATATATGTTAGAAAATGTAAAAGTTTGTGTTTCATAGAAGAATTTTGATTTATATGTTGGTACATTTAACATTACATGATGAGATGTGAAGGTGGGTCGCGTTGGGCTCGGTCACATGCAGAACAGTTCAAGAGCTAGACTGATGGGCGCATTTAGGACATTGCACATCGGATAGGGTCGAGTCGGACTCATTCACCAGCTCAGGAGAGAATAGCACGACAAAACACTAAATAATTTCGGGAGGGTTATGCCGTGGAGTAAATGAAGAAATTTCTAAAAGGTAGAGAAAGGGAACATTTCCATTAAAAAATTAAGAGTTCAGGAGGAGGCGCAAAGGGGAAAATAGATGGTTGGGATCAAAGCACAAAACTAGGGTGGAGAGATGGACAGTGGAGATTAAATCGCAATCCACAAAAAACAAGTTTCAAAAGACAGGCGTGGGAGGTAAATGATAAAGTGGCTGAAGTGAGATGTGTGATGCCCGATGGGAATCGACCGCATAGCGCACATCACTAGTTTTAACAGTTAAAGGCTAAGGTAAATGTTATACTCGTCGAAGCGCGATGTGCGATGCGGTGGGGCTCGATCGCAAAATTGCAAATCATGAATTTTAAAGGATAATCGTGGGAGGTAAGTGATAAAGTCTCTAAAATCTTATGTGCGATGCCCGGTGGGACCCGATTGCATAGTGTGCATCGTGAGACTTAGAAGATAAGTGTCAAAGACAAGCTAAAGGCATCGATATGCGATGTGCTAGTGGGTGCGATGCGGTTTGAAAAGTCAATTCCAAAGGTTTTCATATACGGAAGTAAGGCATTTTCATGTGTTAAACCATGTCAGAGGAGGAAAAGAGGGTTATAACATGAAACCTGTGAAATGCCTTGGAAATGAAGAAATAGGCAGAACGCGACAAAAAAACTCGGGTAAGTGACCCAACACAAAACAAAGGAGAAGAGGCAGAGATGGGTAGCAGGTGATATGTGTGAAAATGTTTGAAGCACAAGGGCATAGGTAGAGTCAGGCAGAAAAGCGTATAGCGGCACCATTAGGAGCACGAAATTTGCATCAAGTCAGGCACGGAGGCGTCATTACAAAGATGTACAACCACTGCATCATGACCAGAAAGGCCACCTCGACACTTCGGGAGGATGCATCAACAACACCAGATTCTGCAAACAAGTAATATTTCCAGTTTTTATTTTCTCTCTCAAGTATCATTGCACAAGTTATCTTAACAATTTAGGTATTTGAATAGTTTCAAGAAGTTCAACAGTTACGAAACATTGTGATGTATTTAAGTAGATATAAATAAAGAAAAGGAGTTCTGCATTTTGGACCTATGGATGACTGTTACTTTATGAATGATTTTGCTTAGAAATTAATGAAAGAAGATTAAGTTTCCTACACCGGTTGATGTTGATACGCCGTTTCTATTTCGCTCTATGGCTATTCCTCTTTGAATGAAGTGAAGTAATGTAGCAACTGGTCTCTTAATTACATCTGTGAGTAATTGCTAAATAACATTAATTTGCGCTCCTTCAACTCATCTCTTCTCTCTTCATAAAATCATGATAGAACTCTAAAGTGATAGATTCCATGTTTACATCATATTATTTTAACTTCTAGGATTTCTCCATGAATTTCCTCTAAAACATAAAAGTGGTAGATTCTGTGTTTTCAGCGTATCATTTTGAGTTTCTCTTGCAGTTCTTCTTTTCATTCCATTTAAATATCAACAATTTATGGCATTATGAAGGCTTTCATTATATCAGATTATTGAGGGTATTAAGTAACTGAATTCCAAGGGTGTTAAACAAAGGCCATTTGATATGGTAATTGTGACATACATTTATAAAGTGTTTTAAGAACTGATTCCTTACCACAGCCAAGGGACTGTTCCTTGAGATACAACAGTGCCTAGTATAAATCCTAAAATATATTATATTTTTGGGTTCCCTTCACATTAAGATTGTGTGTTTATCAATGGATAGCACCTTGATGTGGGAACATGAAAATACCTAAAGGCTTATCTATTAAGAGAGGTCTATTAGGTGAAGTTGGGATAATTAGGTACTTATAATAAGAATTGCTCTAAGGAATCTTGTAATTTTCCACTCTTGTATACAATTACACTACCCCATTACATATAAAAACATGTGATGAGCATCCTTGTTGATTTCCCCCTACCATGATCCTAGATAGCGAAGTAGGGTAATTTTCAACCATTTATTTTTATTATTGGGTGAGAAATAGATTTTTCAATATAGTGGGTTGTTGTATAGGAGGCCATTTTGAAAAGAAGTAATGAATCTCATCCATATGTAGGAACTTATGGGTAAGATAGTCTCCTTGACAAATATTACAAGAGAATTTATCCTTCCATTTATTCTTTATGGTGCCCTCTCTTGTGGTGGTTTAAGTTTGTGGAGAATTTTGAGCACTTTTATAAGAATTTTTCTATTTATCTTTCTTCTTCTTGACACTAGGTTGTTCAGGATTATTTAGTTTTTTGGAATCCATTGAATTCACCTTAGTAGTATGCTCAATACTAGTGGCTTATTTAGAGAAATAAATAATATCTAGGGCCTGTGATCAACTCGGAATTTGATCACATTAAGTAACTTACTGGCTCATGGTATCTATGGACATCAAACTAACCAAGCAATGAATATGTGGTACCAACTTAGAATTAGGAGGATAAGTTGATGGAAATGTAGTGTTGAGAAGTATAATGTATAAAGTTCCCAACTATGAGTATATTAGGTCAATATTGTAGGTGAAAAATATTTCTTGGTCCTTGTTATAGCCCCTAGCCATATTTTTCACATCCTTTGAAATTGGGGGAACAAAGGATAACATGAACAAATATTTTAGTAGTTTATTATGGAATATTGGTCATAATAAATTTCTTACACCACCTCCCCTCATGAATGTGATTGGAAATATGGGTGGAGGTATCCTACCTAAATGTAAATATGATATTGGTTCTAATCCCTTGCATTGAAGGTAACCAAAAATTGTATACAGGAATTCGCATCAAGGTGCCATAGTGAAGAAAGGATTTTAAGTCAAGTTAAATATACCATTTGATGTAATCATCAAGTAGAGTACACTGGAAGAGATGAAATAAAATATTATGATCCACTAAATAGTTTTATGAACACCATTGGTGATAGGTGGTTATGTGTTCCATTGAGTAATATCCCAACTTGTGACCAAACTTTCGAATATTTGATAGTAACTTAATAGACATAGGAAATCACTATGGGTCATGGCACATGGGATCATTCCTAAGGATTTATAGATAAGGAAAAATAGGATATGCGATAAATGGAATTTAATTTTAATAACTGAGGTCTAGATGAAAATATAGTAACCCAGTTTGACCTTGTGTTCCTCCCATAGCATATGCTATAACCTTATTTTCCACTCCATTATCATGAGAGAAATCCAAAATAAACTTACTGTAGTTGTTTGGATAAAATGAATCTATTTTAATCTTTTATTTTAATTATGTGATATTTATCCCAATTGAGATAATTGAGAAAAAACTAATAATTGTTAAAAAGGTTTCAAGAGTTTTCCATTCCCAAGGAGATCAACTTGACCCACTTGCATATGAGTTGGCTAGGGGTCCATTATTATAGAATTTTCCTAACTTCTCAAGCCTGTAGGTGTCTACATACATTCTCATAGAGGATAGAATGAGCCTATATAATCTCACGATGAGGAAATTGGGTTAGATCAAGTATCCAAACTATAGCGCGAGAGCTCCGTTGCATTAGGAGTGGAGACCATGCTACAAGTTTAAGGAGATTATCTCCTTCGCTAGAAGGTATACATTTGTTGTAATTTCATTTTTTATTAATATATACATGTTTAGTTTCTATGTCCATGTTTTGAATATGTTTTATTCTTGCATATGTTGGTTTTAAGCTAATAGACCCTATATAGAGATACCATTATTTTATTTTTTGGTGGTGTTGTGTGTAGAGTATTACTTTATTGCAAGTGGAACAAGATCTTCAAGTGTAAGTGTGCTTCCTCTACATCGAACTTGTTATATTTTATTGATCTATGAGGATACCGTGTTTTAGATTTTGATATCCATCTTATCATGTGAAATTGTTGAATGTGTTTGTTTGCATAGAAAATTATTGGGGTTTGACTCTTATATATTTTTCATAATCACACACAAATCTCGGTATATCTTTCTTTCACCAATTGGGTTAAAAGTAATCAACTTTCTCTTGTAATATTTTCTCATAACAAAATTGGTGCTTTCAATTAGAGCTTGCCTTGTTCACCTTTAGATCTCTTATATTTTTCTTTGGATCAATTTTTATGGTCTCCCATTGAGTTCTCGATTGTTTTTTGGATTAATTTTGATCTTTATTGGTTTTAATTGCTTAAGATCCTATTTTATCTTAGATCACAAGATTTGGTTTATGTTTTTTTTATAGAATAACAAGTCACAAATATTTTATCAATTTCTCATATTTTCTATATATAATTCAATAAAACTAACCATATATCGAGATTCATCTTAGAATAATTCCTCCCTTAAAAAAATCACTGCAAATGGACTCCATATGAGGAAGTTATGGCCAATTGAAGATCGACTAGTTTGTTTTTCTTCCGCCGTCACATGCGACTATTTTTTATGTTCTTTTCTATAAATAATTAAGTAAAACTAACAACAATTCTATTATCCTATTGAAAATTTAAGCCCCTACACCCCTCCTCCCACCCCCAAAGGAAAAAAAAAACTTGAACTGGACTCTGTATGAGGAAGACATGGCTGATTGCAAAATCAACCTATTTTTTGTCATTTTTTCCCAATTTTGGAGTTTTTCTTTTTTTGCTTAATTTTTCAGTTGTTTATATGTAGAACTTGTTGTTGTTTGTTGGATTTTTTTTCTATTATTTATTTCAACTATAAATCATATCAAATATGATTTTACTATTATTGGTTTCTGCTGGATGCAAATTTTCAAATCTGTTTAGTTGATCAAGTAAGAACTAATATCTATTTTTTATTTGAATTTTTCCTTTTTTGGGCTTTCCTCACTTTTAGTTGAGTGATTTATTTATTTTTTTCCTTTTTTATATTACAATTGGTGGCGTTGTAATTGGTTTTGAAACTATAATCTATAAAATTTTATTTGAGTGTGTTTCCATTGTGTCTTATCACTCTCATTTAATCTTGTTTAGGCCTACCTGCCTCTAGGGTCTAGTTTCGACCTTTGTAGAACATTGGCCTTTGTTAAGTCACTATGCTACAACCCTAGCTTGTTGACATTGGCTTCCTTCTGCACTTTTGGCTTTCTTTTTTATCGTTTGAGTGAATTTTCTTCTTTGGTTTTGTTTTCCTAACTTTGACACTTTTGAAGTGCTTTGCGTTTTAGCTTGGGGACTTTTTTTTAACCTATTTTTGGTTACTTTCTCTTTTTGGTTTGTTTTTGGGTCAAAATATCTATTAATTTGGGATTTGTTTCATTTCAAAATTGGGTGAAAGGTGCATTATCATAGGAATTGGTGTGTTTTGAAAGAACTCTGACCCTCCTATAGCTAGAATTCATTGAAGTGAAAATATTAATTTGAATATAATGCTAGAATTCATAGAGGTGAAAAATATAATTTGAATATAACTACTTCAGGGTTACTAACAAGATTCATTAACACCATCTAAGTTTCACATGCATCCCAACTATGTAAACAAAAACCACTTATAATTAACATGATAATAAAAATAAACTAGAATTTTCCTTTTCATTTCATTGGTAATACACAAACACTAGCTTAGGCTAGGGTCTTGGAGATATGTGTGTGACTCAACTACTCCAAGATTACGAAACAAAATTTGTAGCTTGCGGTAGGGAGACAAATCCACTTGTAGTAGTGTAGTCTAGGAGTACTTTCTAACATGCGGGTCAATCATGAGGTAAAACTTCCATTGTGCGAGGTGACATACCCCATTTCGCTTAGTTTCGGGTTGTGTGGATTGTGAAATTTGCATGTATTAAAAAGGATGGTATTAGCATTTTTCTTTAGCACTTGGGGGCCACTTGGCAGGAAAATCTCAAGGGGTTTACTTTCTTCACAATTTTCCTCATGAACAAGGTGGACATGTCACTCCTTCACGTAGAGTTTCTGCCAGTGCTTAAGACTTAAATCAACACAGTTTTGGAATCTATACCTAGTCATTATGGTAGTGATTTGATTTTCAATGAGGCTTTGTGAAATGATTTTGTTGCTCCTGCCAATCCATCTTTGACTGATCCACTAGGACCTAGGTTCTTATGGTTGAATCTTGATGGTTCCACACCTAATTATCACTTTTTACTATTTTCAGTTTTCTATCCTAGGGTGGAGTCTGAGACATCTTTACTGTCTGCCTCAACAGTGTCAACTACCATGAAATCATTTCCACCACTCAATGTAGCTCTACTTACTCCTCCGTCTACACCTCTCACATCTTCTTAGGGAATTCCACTGGTTTTCTCTATTTCTCCTACAAATTTCTTGTCTATTTTCATGCCCACTACATTATCTACGTCAACCATGGCTATTAATCCTAGTCAGCTAGCAGGGTCATGATTATTTTCACCTATATTTTATCAACCAATGAAATTTTTCTCCTCAGTTAGATTTGGTTACCTCTAAAAATATGTGGGGGAGGGTCGTTAGTTGTTCCTATTCAGCCTGGGGGCAAAGCTTTTCTATGATGTCACAGGTCTAGTATAGTTTTTTTTTTGGTGGGAAGCGACCTGGCAGTACTTTTCCTGAAGGGGCTAGTTTAGTTGGTGCAACTATATTCCTAGTGTCATCACCAATACAGGATATTATCCTTATGTCAGTGATACTGTATAGGCTGGTTCATCTTATCCCCATGGGTACAACCCTGTAATCCTTTCACCATTTGTCTTGGCCAACAATAGTCATATGTGAAGGAAAACCTATAACTTAACCAACAAACCATGCATCATAATCCTTATATGGGGGGACTGTAAGGTTGGTCAGGGGATTCTCCTACCTATGATCCATTTAATAAACTTCATAATTAATTTTTTTCTTCTCTTGATTTACCAAATTTGGCTAAGTTAACCAATGACCCCATTCACCATGACCCCTGGTGGCCACCTATGTGTACAAAATTTCCTTCCTACATACCCAAATTTGAAGGAAATCCTGGAGATAATTTTTCCAATAAAATCACCACATATCACCTATGGTGTTCATCCAAATATTTAGTGTATGATTTTATTAAGCTCTACTTGTTCCAACGTACTTTAACTAGGGATGTTGAAAAATGGTACATTGAATTGGATACCACATTCTACAATTATTTTGCATATCTAGCTCAGACATTCTTGACACACTTCCAGTTACCCACAAGGTGGTATATTGATTCTGACCACTTTCCAAAGTTTAAGCAACATGACGCCACCTTGATCTCTGGCCATATTCATGAGTGGCGTCATCACAAGAGGTTGGTTAGGACCAAGCTTATTGATGATATTTTATGTAAATGGTTCATTTGATCTCTAAGACCTCATATTTCCAAGGATATGTCTATGTTCCAATCCATTACTAAGGAGAAAGATATTCTAGCTTCCTAGTAACTCGATTTGATTTATTCACAATATGACACACTATATGAAGTTCTTCCTAATTCTCCCAGACCTTCCATTGACCCACTGAAACCTGCTCCTGGCCCACATGATCAAGGTGTGATCAGGTTTGTTTTTTATTCCATGAACCAACTTGCTCCTCAACTTAGTAAATTAATTATTACATCGCAATCCCCAACAGGTGCATCTAGATATTCTAAAGAAACTTCTTCTGAGAAGTCCATTGATTTTCTTACAATGAATTACACAATACCTGAAAAAAACCAATAACCTAGTGGTAAAAAGAATAATAATAAGAAAAAACAAAAAAACCAAACTAGTCACGACTCTCCACCAAATCCTCAAATTCAAGGAGGGGGCACTAGTGAGCACTATAGAAAGATTAAATTCCCTTGTAACAATTTTCAAGGTGAAAATATTGCTCATGAATTTTTTCATATGTGTTGTATAGAATTTTGAATTACGGATAAAACATGCTTCCCTAGACAGGTGATAATCTAGAACAATAGATTAAAGACTACACGATTTCGCCTAACTAAGAACAAACACACAGAATAGATTAGAAGCCTACTTGTAATCCAAGCGAGTCTAAATGGTTCCTTTTGTCACTTCTGTTGTAGCTTCAAATTCAAGCAGTTTGTGCAAAATGCTTCCTGCAAAAAAGAACACTAAAAAAGTAGAACATAGCAATAATACAGATGTCTAGTCAAGTTAGTTAGCTAAATCAGTAAAGCATAAACCATATAAATCAACTAAGATCTTACAATATGGAAAATTAAAGCCAATACAGATGCATATATGGAAAAGTAAGTTGTATTCTTTATTGACAATAGAAGGAGAGGTTACAACCTAGTGACTGATTTGAAGTGACCCTTCCAGAAACATTCCTAGCCCCATCACAATATAAATCTCTCCAATAGTTGTTACACAAATCTAACTCTCAATTGAAAATCCATCAGCATTTCTCTACTCAAATTCTTCCTTACCAAGCACTCAGATCTGTGCTCAATTTATAGACGAGGTGAAGGTTGTTTTCCAATCAATGACTTTCCAATAATAGGCAATAAATTTTCCCAGTCTTGTAGATGTCAAATGGACACTTGGATTCAAAACTTGACACATGTGAACTCTTCTAGAAGGCACTGGCTAAGTGGAGATTCTGAAACAATGAGAATTTCACTCCCAATGTGACCAACACACCCATAGATGTCGGGGAGTGCTTTACATAGCAGCCTTGCATGGAGCTACCTGCATATGTAATGCACTTAGTCCCCTTCGAGGCAGCGTTAGTGAGCTCTCATATGCTATATAATAAACTTTAAAGCATGGAAACCTTTGCTTGATGAAATTCATGCTTCATTTGTCTTGTTCTTATCATAGGGCATGAAGCAACTGAAATGATAGGGGATGATAAAACCTTAGTCATTGGTCTTGGAGATGGTTCCCAGTTAACCAGGTCATTGGGAATGATGCCCAAATTGACCTATAACAATTTCCCCTAAAGCATGAGGTAAAAATAATAAAAAATTTTGACTGAGATGCTTTACACTTTGATGGGCTGGAAATGAAGCATATTGGTCACCTGCATCAATATTACAATGCATTACATCATGATATATCCTCTTTGATCATAATTTCTGATGGTAGGCATTCCCATGTTTAGCACATAAACAATCTAATAACATGTACATAATTCAGAAAGTCGTCAACATTGGAATGTTGCCCAATGCAGACATGCCTACAGATATAGGCCCATGTTTGGATGACAATCTATATGTAAGGTCACCATACAGATGATGTGCACAAAATCATGAAATCGCAGCCCAGATGGCTGAAACTAGATCTAAGGTCTTCTTACCTTGTTCACTCGATCATTCGGGTACAAGTATAACCATGCGAATATATGATTTGTTGTCAAACATGGAAAGACATAATTTGATTACCATCTAATGATGTGAGCTGTTAACAAACGTGAGAGAACCACCATTAATGAAAATGGCTCTCAAGGTACTGCAGTACATTTTGTAAGGCGTGAATAGATGATTTGATGTCAAATGGAAAACAAAATCTTTCGGTCAAAGTTCCAGAAGCGAGGATCTTTTCAATGTTGTAACAAGCCTCATGGTACTAGAATCTGATGTTTCTAAGTCAACTTCCTGGATATTGGTTTTTCGTCATCAGGGAGCCACCTTATTGCAAAATGGGAGTTACTAATTTCAAAGACAAGGGTATGACTTGATATAGAAATTTTTCAGGGATGATTGTCATGAGAATGAAGGTTTATGAGTATTCGAGAAGGATGATTTTATTCACTGGATGACTTCTCTTGAACATATCAGCGACACGGTGACAAGTTGGAAGCATTGACCCAAAACTGAAGTGAAGGTAGGAGGAACCATAGGTATGAATGAACCGTCAATATGATTACCCAACCCAAATAGTCACGGACATGGAGTGAAGGAAGTGTCATGTTCAAGAGTGACTTGCTACCATCAAGAAATTTCTACTCACTTTTCCCAAATTTTCCCCAGTCATTTGTCGACTAGTACCTCTTTATTTTTTAACAAGCTTGAGGGGGGTAGCATTTGCTTGATCTATAATTCAACCCTTAGGGAAAATAAAGTATCGTTATTTAATAATTTAACGAGTCTAACGATGAATGAAACTCAATTATTTCCATGATCAAATAGCCCATCGCTATTTTATGTTTTAACAAGCTTAATGACAATGATAGCCCAGTCCTTTTTCATATTTACGGATTTTGAAAAAGAGGACGAAAGAGAAATCCATAAGTACATTTTCGTAAATTTGTTGCTCAGACCCGAAAAAAGTGTAAAATAATATCTGAGATGACCTCATTGGTCATATTTAACCAAGGTATTCCTTTTTCGTAAGTAATCTATCTCAGTCTGGAAAAGGGTTAAACTTATACTGAGTAGATATCGATTCATTTACTCTTACGAGCTCGAAAAGACAAGTGCTTGGCAATCTTTTCACATTATTAGAGTCTGAAAAAAGCTTAAAGAAAACTCCAGGGGTTCCTTTTTCGTTGTTATCAAAGCTTGAAAAAGAGATAAAAGTGTGCTTCAAATCCTTTTTCATTGTTAACAAAGCTTGGAAAATAAGGAGAAAAGGTATGCTTTGTGGTCAAGTCATTCTTTGAAATAAATCTGCACGACTAATCTGTTCATCAGTTGTATTTCCTGTTCATAGCAACATCAAATGGATTAAAAATACCTGTTTAATGATAAAAACATAATAAAACTATATTCATAGAAATAAATTTAACTTGCAAATAATTAAATGACTATTAAAAGTAGTTACACTATTCACTTTTACCATTCCATAGTTACCATTTGCATTTTGGAGCTCTGAACCTGATTTTTCCCCCGAACTTCATCTGCTAATTGTGATCATTTCTGTGGATGGATTTAATCGCTGTGTGATCTAGGTTAGTTCCATGAACTTCCTCTTTCCTTTAGTATTCATTTAATTTCCAACTTCTGCAAATTTTTAGGGTTTTAAGGCCCCTAGGGTAATTTCTGCCCAAAATGAGGGAACGCGCCCCTGAATGTCGAAACCTACATTGCATAGTAGGTACAGTGAAGGGTACTTGCATGTGAAATGCACTGTCTCTTGTTAGGGAGTGAGTTCGACATAGTACAAGTTTTTTATTTTCTCATAATGCCCACAATTTTCATATTTTTTTGACATAAATGGAATCTAATGGATCTTATGGTTATATTTCAGGTTTCCATTGGATTATAATGACGATTTCATGGAAGGAAAGAGAACATGAAGAATAGGATATGATTTCCTTAAATGATCCAAGTACAGTAAGAGCCCTAAGAGATTTTGGACTACTTAAGTACTTCAAGTTGTTGGGAATGAGGCAAAAAATAGAACTCTTGGAGTTCTTAGTTCAAACATGGGATGCGACGATAGAGGAATTTCATATTGAGAACAAAGTGGTTCCCATAACAGTTGAAGATGTGTATTTTCTCATAGGTTTTTCGAGGAGAGGTTTTCCCATTTCACTCTCAGGGTCTACCGTTGGAGGAGAGATAGTGAGGGATTATATTCTACAGTATTGCTACCCAGGGGCAGAACCTAGCAAATATGGAAAAATAAACATCCGGGATGTCAGATATTTTCCTTTGAGAACTATCCTTTTCACGATCGCTAAACTTGTAGGCATGGTTACACTACCTGTAGCGAATAGATCATATGTGCAGTATGTGCCAGAGTGTATGGAGCCAACAATATTCAACTAGTATGAAGCTATTCTATCTCAGATAAAGGAACAATTGAACAAAGCAAAGGAAGGAAGGAAGAAACATTTTAGTTATGGTTCAATCCTTATATCCTTCGCTTTAAAACTAATTCCACTGATGCAACCACAACATGTGACACTGGATATAGCTAGTCCTAGATATCCTCAGATGCAGAGATGGGTAGAACTCATGGGTCATCATGCAAGCCAATCGACTGTTGTCTTCTATACTGCATTATTTTCCTGGTGTCGGTGAAAAATCATTGCCATCGATGAGTACACATACGCATGCGTTGATTTCAGAGGAGATCCATATTTAGCATTACCAGAAGGCGCTCAGTGGGGTACAATGGGTAAGAATGTTTTGACCATGTTTTTTTTTCTCCTAAGGTTTATACAATGTTTTTTTATTTTGATGTTTTCCCAAGACTAAACTAAATGTTTGATGTAATGCAGATGTTGGTCTTGTTCAACCAGTAGTGGAACCAGAGCGTGAAGTAGATGTGCCAACAGAGAGGGCTGTTGAAAGAGCAGTCCTTTAGGACCTTGATATGGCTGAGACTCTGACTAAACTTTAGTAGCACATAGAGGGTTTGACCTTCAGGATTCCAGATTGTTGGATCGAAGAGCTTCCCATGCGACTATAGTGACACACTATTGGGGTTCCTAACTGTTGGATGTGGTTACTTAGTAGGATATCTAGATCTATAGCATGTTACCATGAGCACCACTAGTTTACTTATGACATTTTGCATACATTTTGAGGTCAGATGACTAATGTGTATTTGGCACAAATTTTGTAAAAACATATAGCTATATATCTATATGATTTGAGAGTTTTTTATATGTTTATTTTTCAATCCTACTCGATAATGTGAATGTTTTCTTTACATATGTTGCAAATGTCTATCTAAAACTTGATTAGCTAATGAATCAGTCAATGTGTTCAAATTTATGGAAATGTGTTGATATTGAATAAAATCAAAATGTCTTTCCAAAATTCAAACTCTTAGGAACAATCTAATAAGTGTTGGATTTCTAACAGAATAAATACTAGTAAGTTGTAATACCATGAGTTGTGATTCTAACCTTATGATTATGTGGTTAATACCAAATGAAATGGCATCAGAGAGAATTTCAATCAACGTGCTATATTCAACAATATTGTTCGTCAAACTACCAATACAAATCCCTTGAAAACTCACTAACTCGTCGTTTCGGAGTGAAAATGGCCCACGTTGTAGAGGATAGATTCTGCGTAGTACAACTAGCACCATCAGCATATCCAAAAAATGGTTCTGAAGATTCAGACATTTGCAATGAAAAGTAATGTTGATTACTAACGTCAATAAAACTCAAAAAACAATTTAAGATAGTGAATGCAAATAAACAACATATATACAATATAATATAAAAAATTACTATGCTCATGATTAATCATAATAAATTTTCAAATACAACCCATTTCTAGGTTGCGGCAATGGAATTCCATCGTAATCAACTAACTCATAGGCACCCTTAGCAAGAACTCTTTTGACAATATAGGGGCCATGCCATTATGGCTCAAACTTCCCTGTACCTATTACATCAAACTCTTGATCGTAAAGAAGGACCAAGTCACCCTCTGAGAAGATGTGTGGCTGGACATTTTTGTCGTATTGCGCCTTTATATGTCTCTTATGTGCTTCGTTGGCCAATTGGGCTTCATGACACATTTCATCAAGATGGATGAGGTTAAGAAGACACACTTCTTCTTTTGAGGTGTTAGGTAACAAGTCTATTGTGAGTTTTAATGATGATATTTCACATTGGATTAGTAAGATATCTTCCAGACCATACACCAATTGAAAAGAAGTAAATCCGGTCACGTTTCTCACCGAGGATCAATACGCCCACAAGGCGGAGTACAGGATAAAATGCCAGTTTCTTTTATGAACTCCTATCATTCGTTGAAGCATTCGTTTAAGAATTTTGTTAATAGCCTCAACTTATCCATTTGATTATGGATAATAAAGAGTATAATTATCATGTCACAATCCTAACTTGGCAGTCAATTAAGACATCATGTGGTTGCAAAAATTCTTCCCATGATCTATAACTATAGCCTCTGGGACCCCAAATCGTGCAATAACATGATTAAAGAAAAACAATGCAGCTGTCTATCCTGTGTTGTTGAATGTAGGCATCGCTTTGGACCATTTGGTAAAATAGTCAACTGCGACGATAATATAACCATGCCCCACAAACGAAGGAGGGTTATAGGTCATGAAGTCAATACCCCATTTCATAAATGATCCCGCAGAGACAACATGATGCATTGGCATTGGCATTTGGCGGATTTTACGATAAAAAATCTGGCACGCATGACAACTTTTGACCGCGAGGATGCAGTCTTGAAAAATAGTAGGCCAAAAGTAACCGATGCAGAGTATCTTCTGTGTGGTAGCATATCCAGATAAATTTCCACCACACACCCCAGCATGCCGATCATTTAACACTTTTTCGGCACCTCCTTAAAATGGTATCGACACCAGGACGATAAAGTGTATCACCGATGATCAGATAATCTTTGGCTTGGTTCTGAATATGTCGTTGTTCAGAGAGAGAGGTATTAGGTCAAAAATTTTGGGTTTGGAGATAAATGATGAAATCCTCATACCAAGGATCAGATAATCCGATGAGAAATAGAGACTCGTCAGAAATTGATGGTTTCGACATAGTTGCAGTACTATCAGAGGGAAGGTCACAGAGAAGCTCAGCCAAAACTAAATACTTATTTGACCTGGATTTGATAAATTCCAAATCAAATTCCTGGAAAATGACAGTCCATTTTGAATACTCTCCCCCTAGCAATTGACGTGATAAGATATAAGTCATAGGGTTGGAATCCGAAACTATTGTTGTTTTTCGGAGCAGGATATAATGGTGAAATCTTTAGACAGCTTGAACAGCTGCCAAGCAAGCTTTTCTACGTATGAGTACTTAACTTTTGTATCATTGAGATTACGAGTCAAATAATAGATCGGATTTTCAATTCCATTTTCTTCTTGGACCAATACCATAGCAATGTTCGTTTCAGCCATGGCGATATATAGGAAATAATCATTTTGATAATTAGGAGGATACATTAATGATGCTCGGACAAGAGTGTCCTTGACAACATCAAAAGAAGCTTGCGCAACTTGCTCCCAATGGAAGGGAACCCCCTTTTCCAAGAGTCGAGTAAACCCTTTAGCCATTTTGGTGTAATTTTGGATGAAACTCCCTAGGAAGTTAGCCTTTCCTTGAAGTTTATGTATCTGAAGTAAGTTTGATGGTGCAGATGTAATATTCCTAAAATTAGCATGCAGCTAATTGGAATATTAGATTTTTATTTTGCACCTAAGTAGATGAATAAATGGAAAAAGGACCCATATTTAACTTGTATTGACTTTAAGTCCCTCTTGGTGTGAAAAGAGGATAACTTGATGGCTAGTTTTTGCACCTCCCAGGTGTGAATAGGAAGAGGATCATGATGATTCAGTCAAATTTGACCAAGTCAACAATGCTGCCTAAGAAGGTGTGGCTTGCTTGAGAAGACAATGCAGTTTTGGAGGGAATATATTCACATGGTGTTGGAAACCATAATAGGTGGGACCCAAGGTGAGGAGGCTCAAAAAAATTATAAAGAGAAATATGGCAGACTTTTTGGGTTAGCTTATGGATTACATTTTCATGTCTAGTTAGACACTTGAGAATTCTTCAGCTATTGAACTGAGTATGCAGTGTTGTTCAGCACAAGGCATTCCTGCTTAGGTATTCCTTCTCCCTAATTGAGAGATCACTTGGAGGAGTTTTGTTCTTCATTCTCCCATATCCAGGCTTGAGGCCTATCACCTCCTACATCTACAACATTATTCTTTCAGCAGGAACACTGTGTTGCTGGGTGTGCAGTGGGAGATTCACAAAACCAGCTCTTCAGCTTATCTTTCAGAGGAGGGAGCTCCCCCCTTTCTTTGCAAGATCTGTATAGCAGGTCCCAGAGCTTATCTGACATCTTGGCTAGTGCCAAAATTAGTTCCCATCCAATACAGCACATTTTACTAGGGAAACTGTGTCATTTTTTCCAGAGCAGTAGTTGCAGGGTTTGATCCCTTGTTTGTGAGCTAGTTCCTTGGAGGAAAGGCCAACATTTCTCCCGGGAAGCTCTGTACTTCATTCTTTCTCTATAAATTTTATATTTCAGTCATATATATTCAGTGCTGCAGTAAAACTACATTTTTCAGATCCATATATGTAGATCTGCATTCTTATACATTGTACTCTCATGTAACCCTTGTCGGGTGATCTTATTTTGTATAAGAAAGGAAGGAATCTCCTTTTTCTCTGACATTGGATGATTGTACACCAATGATCTCTTATTTATAACCATTTTCTACATAAACCCTCATTAAAATAACATATTCCTTGCTTCATTACTTTCTGCATGAGCTAGGCTATGGGGTTTGGGCTTATTTGAACTGCATTGACTTGGGGAGATCTGTTTATGTTGGCTAGAGTGATTTGTTTCACCTCTAATTCTGCATGTGAGTTTTATATCATGTATTATAAGGGATCCAAGTACCATTTATCACTTTTATAACTTTATTTTATGGAGATAGCTATTTTAAGCCCTATATTGCTGCATTTTCCCACCCGGGAAGGAGAATATAGGCCATTCTCTTGCTAAGGTTCTTATATCTACTGGTGACCTATTATTTTACATCTAATGAGATATTCTATATTTCCATGCTCATGATTTTCTGAAGCTCCAACTTTGGAATATCTCAATATATTCCATTTGTTGTAGAAAATTCCCATTTTGGGATATTACAGTGGTATCAAAGCTGCCATCTTGGATCAACCTGTGGATTTTAGATCCAATCATAAGATAAGAAGAATATGAGAACAAAATTAAGGAGAGTTTGATATTACTCTCATCCATTTTCAGATCTAAGAAGAAATGAGAGAAATGCATTGAAACTCCAAGAGGGTTTCAAGAAGGAGAAAGCTGCAGTGAGACCTCTAGAAGGTTTCGAGAGGTAGAGGAAGATCCATGCAATTCCTGTTCTCATAGAGGGAGTGGAGAGAAATAATACCACTTAGAACATGAGATCTTGAGTGGGTATTTGGCAGAATACAAGTGCCAACCTAGGGCTTTCAAAGAGACCCTAGATTTTCCTCAGTTTATTCAAGTGAGAGAAGAAATAAGACCATGTAGAAAGAGGATGATAAGAGACAAAATATTATTTTTGTCTACATTTGATGGATCACTCAAGTGTGCAGCAAAGACTTGGGTGATGAAACTAGAGGCATTTTTCCTACTACATCCAGTAGTGGAAAAAGAAGCTGTGGAAATCTCAGTGCTATAGTTGGAGGGCAAGGAAAGATCTTGGTGGTGCAGCCATGTAAGTCATGCAAGGGTATCTACCTTTGCTGATTTCATTCATCGAATGATAAGAAGATTTGACAGTAGAAGGCCAGAGGAAGATGAGTTCTCTTCTCTACTTGAGGATACCTCTACCAGCGTTGTCATATTCATGAGGGGGAAGCCATCCATAGTAGCAGTTGGATCAGCCAACATAGTGAAGGGAGGGACTCTTGCAGCCACACAAGATGTTCCAATGGCTCACAAAGGTATGCATAAATTTCCATGTCCTAAAATTTCAGAAAATTTTATGGAAGACTTTGGAAATCTGTTCTCACATGGTCCAGGATCAAAACACAGTGATGATGAGGAGCAACAAGCTTGCACAACGTTGTGAAACTTTGGGTTGATCCAAGAAGGGATAAACATTCATTCCTTTTAACCTTTATTGAGTTTCATGTAGCATGGGGTGTTAGGGTGCAATATTTTTGAGGGCATAATGCATGTTGTGCCACTTACTAATGATGTTTTGTTTTCAGCACACTTGGAATCATTTGGATCCAAGAGATTGTTTGATGAGAGGTGTTTTCTGAAATATCACCAAGGAGTTACATATCAACTTCCCATGAGGTGTAAGGAGGGAAATCTATTTTGGGAGATGGGTAGTCTTCCTTGGGAAGATACCAAAGGAGGAAATGATCAAGGGCATCCACATTTGTTTGAAGAGTCTTCTTCTCAAAGAAAGCATGAAGAGTTGTACAAGAACAAAAAGTACACATCAGTCCATAGATCTTTATATCATGATCTACACTTTTATGTCTCCTTACTTGGAAGAAACCCACCAGGGAAACCTCTTTCTGAAAGGAGCAAAGTGTTCTCTCAACCTTGTACATTGATGATACATCTGGCCAAGAGAGGAACTATCATAGCGCTAGATAATTTGGGTAATAAGCATGCTTATGTCAATCACATTTTACTTTATGATTGCATGCATTCCTATACTTTACATGTGCATGCCATGAATCCTAAGAGGAGTGTCCTACCTTATAAACTTCATGGCCAACTATGGGCCAGAACTATTCTCAAGCATGGCCACTCCCTTGATAGGCTAAGGGAGGTCTTGCAACATGATGGGTGCTTCCCCAAGGCACCAAACATACATTTCACCTTCAGCCATGGTGGAATGATAAGGGCAACAAGTAAGTGGCATATAAACCACTTACCACATCTAGATCTAAAGCAGGGAGGAGATGACCTGTGTTGGTTTCTATCGAGTGAGCATGGGTACCACCCAAAGTTTTTGATTTTCTTGTCTCATGCCTTGTATCTCAAGAAAGGAATGGATAAGAAGGAGGCATGGTTTCTTTGGTTGACAAGAAGAGATTATGGGCAGAAATTCTCCCATACTTTTTATGATATTTCCAGAGAGGAGGAAGGCACATTCATGGTGCAAGGAGGCTATCCTTTTGCATTGGAGGATTCTGAGGGCCTTCCATGTAAGAAGGAGATATTCTCACATAGAAAAATGATGGTGGATATATTTGGCATATGGAATGTCAAAAGGAGAAGTCATGGAGTGACAAGAGCCTTGTGACTAAGGCCTACAACGCTGTCACATGAGACCATGTTTTTATTGATGGAGTGTTCCAAAGGGAGTATGCACCCTCTCCTCTTGCATATTTTTATGAGAATATTCTCATGGGAAGAATCACTCATGGACCTCACCTTCAGCTCACACATGATGCATGGTAAGAAATACATTTATGTTCTTGTTTATTACTCTATTGAGTATTTGTATTTTCTCACCATATGTAAACAGTGCATTGCTCCACAAGAGAGAAACATTATTTTTGGGTTTCATGGTCACTTAAGGGCCAAATTTTGTAATGTTGATAACCCATCTCTACATGAATTTGGGAAAGTGTTGTATTTCTTTGATTGTACATATTTGGTATATATTTCTGCTTACTACTCCATAGTAGATGAGCTAACATGCATAGCTGCAAACTCCTTCAAGAACAACTTGCCACTTGATGCTCTGAATGAGCAGTTGAAAGGACTGTGTTGTATCCACCAAAGAGACCATGTGTATCATCCAAAATTGCACATAAGCTTCATCCATTTTCTGATTTGGATGCCATATGGTGATGATGTACCATTCATCTTGTATGGGATGGTTTGGGTTGGCATGGTTCATGACTTTGGAGGAAGGGTCCTTGGAGGCCAAATCTCCTTCTTGCCATTGGAAGGCAATAATGTTCCAACCCAAGATCAACATATCCTCTACAATTATCATAAGTGGAGTGGAGGACAGTATGGGATAGGCCCTCTTGCCTATCATGATCATTTATTCAGCCCACCTACACTTCAGGTGCCAAAGGTGGAGGAGATTCTTCATGAGTTGCCATGTTGGAGGGTGACTCATATCATATGGATGATAGCTTGGGGGTGGAGGTTTCACTTGGGAATGAGGATTTCCCATACATTTCATACTCCATGCCTTGATAGGACATCTATACAACACATAGTTGTCTCCTTGAGTATTTTACTTCTGCACGATGATAGCTATTTGGGCTGTCCACCAAATGCTACTTTGTTTGCTTGGGAGAGGCACTATGAGGATTCATTGTTGAGACAACATCTCTTTACTTGGAGGAGAACATCATACATGGATGCTACATGGAGAGGGGGAAACATAAATCATTATATCTTTGCACTTGCTTGAGGACAAGAAATCTCTGAGAGGGGAGGACTGTAATATTCCTAAAATTAGCATGCAGCTAATTGGAATATTAGATTTTGATTTTTCACCTAAGTAGATGAATAAATGGGAAAAGGACCGATATTTAACTTGTATTGAATTAAAATACCTGTTGGTGTGAAAAAGGGATAACTTGGTGGCTGGATTTTGCACCTCCCAGGTCTGAACAGGAAGAGGATCATGATGATTCAATCAAAGTTGACCAAGTCAACAACATTGCCTAAGAAGGTGTGGCTTTCTTGAGAAGACAACACAGTTTTGGAGGGAATATATTCACATGGTGTTGGAAACCCTAATAGGTGGGACCCAAGGTGAGGAGGCTCACAAACATTATAATGAGGAATATGGAAGACTTTTGGGGTTAGCTTATGGATTACATTTTCATGTCTTCTTAGACACTTGAGCATTCTTCAGCGGTTGAGCTGAGTATGCAGTGTTGTTCAGCACAAGGAATTCCTTCTTAGGGATTCCTTCTCCTTCATTGAGAGATCACTTGGAGGATTTTTGTTCTTCATTTTCCCATATCCCGGCTTGAGGCCTAGCACCTCCTACAACTAAAACATTATTCTTGCAAGAGGAAACACTGTGTTGCTAGGTGTGTAGTGGGAGATTCACAACACCAAATCTTGAGCTTATCTTTAAGAGGAGGGAGCTCCCCCCTTTCTTTTTAAGATATGTACAGGAGGTACTGGAGCTTATTTAACATGTTGGCTAGTGGCCAAATCAGTTTCCATCCACTACAGCACAGTTTACTTTGGAAACTACGTCATTTTTTCTAGAGCAGCAGTTGCAGGGTTTAATCACTTGTTTGTGAGCTAGTTCCTTGGAGGAAAGGCCAACCTTTCTCCCGGGAAGCTCTGTACTTCATTATTTCTCTATCACTTGTACATTTTAGTCATATATATTTAGTGTTGCATTAAAACTTCATTTTTTGGATCCATATCTGCAGATCTGAATTCTTGTACATTTTACTCTCATGTAACCCTTGCCGGGTGATCTTATTTTGTATAAAAAAGGAAGGAATCTCCATTTTCTCTTGTTAGCCATCCATAAATTTTGTTATATCAAGTGGTGGCTAAATGATTTTGGATAGCCTTCAAGAAAAAATTTCATTGCTAAAATTTTTTGATGCTTAAAGTCTTTTAATAAAATCCTATCCTTTGGGTAATCGTCACTGATTTTCCCCTTTTCAACTCAAAAGTTATGTTGTCATTACATGAAGAAAAACTGCTGCAAGCACCATTTTCCTTTTCCCCCTTCTTCCAAAAACTAACCTCATTTTAACCCCTTCATCTCCCATGAAAAACCCTCATTTTCATGTTTCTCCCCTTTCCCCTTCATCAAAATACCTTTGATAAGGTTTTAAGACCTTTCCTTTGCCTTATCGAAACCCTCAAACTCCTTTAAAAATCCTTGAAAATCCACAAAAATGCATTTCTCATATATGGTAGACTTAAGCTCCTTTGGGCTAAGTATTTAAACCCTTACCCTTCATACGCCATGGTGCTGGGACCGAGCTCCATCCCTCCAAGCGCTTATCGCATCACCCAATGCCGATCAGCCCTTCCTTCTAAACCCCCGGTCACATGTTTTCCCATATAACCCATGGCCCCGCAGCCGGGCGCCTAACTATATTTTATATATATCCCACCCCCGAAAATATTGAAACCTTATGTTATTTTGAAACTTTGGGCATTTTATTATTTTCTAAGGTTTTCTACCGGTCCGAAGTTCAAAGAACTCTCCACTGTCGATCTGATCTGCAGATCGATGGCGTGCAATCCATCGCCTCGGTGGTCCCCGCTAACCACTCACCGTTGCAAAACTACGCGGTATTCATCACACCACTTTTGAGTGCGCGGCATTATTTTTCATTTTTCAGCGATTCCATACACCGCTTGACGCGTGGCCTGAGCACTGTTCATAAAACCGCCGTCCATCATGCATTAAAGATCAGACATGGACCCGGCGCGATATTGACGTCCACCATCCGATATGAGGCCGCTCATCGGACGGTGATTGCTCACCAAAGAAGTCCGACAGTTAATCAGGATATGACGCGGTCATTAAAGCATCTCCATTGTTGATCCGATCTGCAGATCGACGACTCACAATTCATTGCCCTGATTCTTCCGCTTTGACTTTTCGCCTTTGCTCCCGGCCGTCGATCTCTGGGCGATCGACGGCTCCAATTCAAATTCATTTTCTCTCTCCTCTGACCTCCTCTAAATCTATCTTGACCATTGGATGAAGCCATCTAACGGCCATGCTTCCTCCACGTGCCTTCTGAAACAATAAACCTACACATGCATGGATTTTATAATATTTGTTCATTTTTTCCAGGGTTTAATGGTTTTTTTCGCTATTTCTGAAGAAATTTCAGAAGCAGAGGGTGACAATCCTCCAACCTCTGATCCATCAAATAAAATCATCTGCAGATTTCAAATTCACGTTTCATCAATGATTCATGAGGCATTGATGCCATATCACCCCTGCGCAGCCCTGCACACCAGCAAAAAACATAGTAAATCAAGCACAGTCAGAAAATTATCAGTGCTGAAGAAAAAATATATCAGGACAGAAAATTGAAGATAGATCTATAGGGATTACAACTAAAAATGGATTATCATAAGCCTAAAACATGGTTTAAAGAATATCGTGAGTTTTTATATCAGACAGAAAGCATACGCTGCCACATCAGAGGCTAATTAGATTCCCAGCCACTGCAGAGCCACCTACATCCTCAAAGCAATCAAAAAAGGGTCGAAGTTATTACCAAACTAGGAGGTATTTTGCATCAATAAAGATGAATAGTTATTTCAACCAAAGGAACTTATGGTCAGTTGTCAGCAGAAGTTATTACAAGGATAACAAGGAGCCTTGAAGTCAACAAAATTCTTTCCAGCAAACCTAATAGTTAATGTAAATGATTTTATACAGAGGACACCTATGTAAGTTGCTTCATTGAGCCCCCAAAGGCAAAGAATCCATTTAAGTCTGTATTAATTCTTTTTGGAAATATTTTATCAGATTCCACCTCCTCTTTCTTCTATAAATACTATTCTGGAAAAATGTTGGTGTTAGTTGATCACACAAGTTGTCAATATTGGTTCTCCCAGAAGAAATAATGTAGTCACAACATTGAAGTTGAAGAAAAGTGAAGTGTTATTTTGATGATGTTGTTGCATGATTGTTCTTGAGAAGGCTCTATCATTGGATTCATGAGCTTGGTTGTTGGTGAAGTATTCTGAACTATTTAATGTTTTTTCCTATTTTCATTTTTTTCCATAATTTCTTACTACAGTAGGATGAAATCTTTAGGCTAAGAAATGACTCCCGAAAGAACCTTAGAACTGTTTATCCTTCACTGTTTTATGTTTTCTTCTGCTTAGGTATTTTAGAGTCTTTAATCTCTCTCTTTAGTCCTCATTATTGTTTATTTCTCTAATAGTTCGAATATTTGGTTTCAAAATGATTTATGGTTCTCCCTGCTTGTCTGTTGCCACTTAAAGGTTGTTATTGAAGTCTCCCTTTGAAGTTTTTATGTTTATAATGAGCCAAGGAGGTCTGTTCTAATATTTCCCTTTGTCCTCACTTAAAAAATTGTCTCAAAGGTCTTTATTGTTGTAATCATAGATGTGTTAGGTTTTCCCTCTTCTATGACTGCAATTATTAGTGAATCTTTTATGTTTTATAAGTCATTTGAAATAAAATCTTTGAGGAAATAGGGTGTTCCCCGAATCTTAGATTTCATTTTAAAATTTTTTTTGAAATCATTATTTTCTTAAAGGTGTGATTTGTAGAATTTATGGTTAGCCCTATCTACCAAATAGCTCTTTATTGTTCAAATTGTGCTTTCAAATTCCCTTTGTTTGAGAATTAAATTTCTCTTTCCAAATCATTGATGTCCATCTCATTCCAAAACCAAAGGATCCTGTAGCCAAGTTAGATTTTCCCTCTGATATCCCATATCCATTAATGAGTGTGTTATGACCTCTTCTTGACTCCATTGCCCAATGAACCAGATGTTTCTCCACTCTATATATCTTTCCTAGACCTTTCATGTTCTACTGTATCAATCCAACCAAACAAGCAATCAAACACCTGCACTTAATAACTAGTCTAAAATACATACTCTAAGCACACAAGATAAACCTTTGCAAACAAAAATTTGAGAGATCCCTCTCTGAGAACAGGAGGACTAGATCCTAGAACTCTAAAGATTGGTTCTGAGGTTTCCTTGTCTTTTGATTTTCCAAACTATCAAAACACAAGACACCAACATAATGGCGATCACGGTGGGACCTATTGAGAATACAGTGGTTTAAAAACACTTCTTAAAACTCTTTAGGACCTTAAACTTGATAAAGAACACCCTCTGGACTTATCCCACCGTTCACACCAACATAATGGCAATCACGGTGGGACATTGAGTAACATCTTCAAAACAAAATACTCACTGTCTATTATAACATTAGAAACCTCCCTCAAGCACTACCAAGCAATGGTAATCATGATAGGACCTTTTGAATCAGTGAAAAACTAAGTGACCCTTATGATTCTCATAAAGCCTTATCAAACCTTAAAGGATTCAGTTACCAAGCCATAAGAGTTAACTCTGTATGTATTGACACCCTAGCTAAGTGTTAAGTTAGATTTAGGATACTCTCATAACCTATAAGACCAGAATAACTCAGAAAAACCCAAAAAACATTTCAGTTTTTCTTCATGATAAGCATGGTGGTGGAACCATCCAATATCTTACCTTCATAAAAGCTAAAAATTTTCCACCTAGCGACTCCACTAGCCCCAGTAGGCCTATTACTCATCTAGGTTCCCAGATCTCTTCAGGACTGTGTTAACTAGCCTTGAAGAAGTTTAGAAGCCTAGTCCCTTACTAGATAAGACATCGTGAGAGGTAAAATTCCCAAAAACAGTCCCAAAAACCTCAAACTCTCTCATTTTTGGAAAAAACACTCTGGCTTCACATAGGATTAACGCTAGATCCCATCCAGACCCAAATCCTCCTTTAATCGTTGACAATCCTGAGAGAATTATGTGGCAGATTTCTAACTCTGGAAAATCAGTTGCTAATAGGAGCCTCTTAAGAACAAATTCCGTCCCCGAAAACCTTATTGTCTTAGAGGATTCACACTTTGATTTACATCATACACATAACATCTTTAGAACTAGATCTCAAGGTGATTTAAACAAGACTGACCTTAACTTTTCAGATTTGCAACAGAGCTTTAGTAGAGAAGCCTCACCTTCCACTCCTCCTGATTCCCAGCTTCTTCATCACTTTAGCCTTTTCCATAGCAAATTTGCTCAAAATCATTTTGCTAGCCCAAGTGTTTCTTCCACTCCAATTCATACTACCACTGTGCAAAACACTCCTGTTCAGCCCACTTTCACTACTGTAAATCCACCTCTTGTAAATCCACCCTTATTTCCAGCCATGGCAACATGGTATGCCCCATTATTGTTATCACAACCTCTACTTCCCTTACCAAATTATTACCAATCCAAAATCCCTCACTTCACTGGAAAAGAGTCGACAACAGCCCATCATCATGTAGATAGGATGGAAGATGCATTTGATTACATGGAGATAGAAGAAGAAACTGTGAAGATGAGGGTCTTTGCCCAAAGTTTAGGAGGAGATGTAAAGAAATGGTTTTAAAACTTACCTCCTAATAGCATAAATGATCTCCTTGCCTTGCATCAAACATTTATCAACAGATGGGAACTAAAAAGGAACCCTCTCCAAATACTAGCAGAGTATAGTAGCCTCAAGAGAAATAAAGGGGAGAGTGTCCATGATTACTCCACTAGGTTTAATAGCATTTACAATTCTCTCCCACCTCACATGAAACCTCCCCAAGGCATGGCCTTGGCAAGGTATCCTGAAGGCCTTGATGCTGAAATGACTTATGAATTAAGGGGGAGAGATTAATTAACCTTGGAAGACATGCAGAAATGAGCTTTGAGTGTAGAAGCAGATATAATCGAGAAAAGAAATAGGTTGAGATTAGAGAAGAGGGTAACTTATAATGATGACCTGCTACCCTCAACCTCAGCTTCTGACACAAAAATTGAAAACCTAGTAAAGGTGATGGAGAGGATGCTTGAAAAGATCAATTTGAATGAGAGACTGCCACCAAGAGAACCTCAAAATAACCAAAACAAAAATAGAAATCAGAATTATAGAAGAGAAAACAATCAAGACAAGCAAAAGGAAAGCAACCAACAGATTAGACCTCCCTTCCAACAGAACTATGTAGATCAATATTAGGAAGATAGGGAGTTGGAAAGGTTGTAATAAACTCATGTAAACTTGATTGGATCAGATAGTGGGGATGATGTTTTCCTCACTGAGGAAGAACAAGGTTTCTTCTCTTATGATCAAAATACAAACACCTATGAAGATTCTGATGACTATAGATTGGGTTTTGAAAATACAATCATGGAGGTACACAAACAGTATGACCTTAGGAGCAAGGGAAGCATAGATAATTCAAAGGATAAGAACACTAGCACTGCTGTCAAGAAAAACGCAGACAACCAGCCCAAAAATACAACAGAGAAAACCAACATTCTGGCCAAGAAACTAGACTTAAACAAAGACAAAAGTGTCCAGCCAAATGTTGAAAAAAGTAACCCTAGAACTTCAGCTAGTAGTCCTAACAAAACTGTCCCAATTACCAGTCCAAACAAGGTTCAGCAAATCAAAGTTGCTGAAAAGAATTCAATTGAAGAGGCAGATGTAAATATCAACAAGTCAATTATTCCTTTCAGCCTTGAGGGAGAAATTTCTAAGATAAAAATTCCCATTCCCCTAGTTGAACTAGTAACCCAAGAGGTATACAAGAACCAAGTTTTGAAAGCTTTGAACCTAGGAAGTGATACTGACACCTTGAACTTGACAGATGACAAACCTGAGTTGTTGTTTGGTCCTGAAGTTGAAGGAAAATACCAAGAAGGGGTTGTCCCTCCCTTCTATGTTAGCTTGAACATACACGAGAAAATTTTACACAATGCCATGTTAGATTCAGGAGCTTCACACAATCTAATGCCTAAGGTGGTAATGGAAATATTAGGCTTAGCGATTACTAAACCATACAAAGATTTGTATAATTCCTTTGACTCAAGCAGAGTCAAATTTTTGGGTTTAATCAAAGATTTATGTGTTAATTTAGCTCAAATCCCTGCTAAGAGTCTAGTAATGGATATAGTTGTAGCTGACATTCCCCCTAAGTATGGCATGCTCTTATCAAGATCATGGGGAGCCAAACTTCAGGGAAGTCTTCAAATGAACATGTCTTATGCTACCATCCCTATTTTCAACCAAAACAGAAGACTATACATGGAATATCACATGAATTACATGGTGAGCAACATAGACAAACCAAAAAAAACTCCAATCTATTCCATTCAATCAATTTTAGATTCCTTTATCTTATGTAACGAAGATGAAATCACCCAACCAGATAAGGAAAACATGTACCCAATCAATTCACCAGAACAATCAAATCTTCCCTTCAATCAAATTCAAAACATTAACAATCAACAGCAACAAGAAACTAAAAATGAGGAAAATGTACTGTGGACTATAAATTTTTATGGATCCTGTAACAAAACAAGTGCAAGGGCAGGTGTTTGGATTCAAAATATGAATCAATTTTTTTCATAAAAATTGGATTTCCCATGCACTAACAATATCGTCGAGTATGAAGCCCTTCTCCTAGGCTTACAATTGCTTAAACAGTTATAAGCCAAAAAGATATCCATCCTAGGGGATTCTGAACTTATCATAAAACAAATCAAAGGAGAATACTCAGCTAGAAATCCAAGGCTTAGGGAATATCAGAACGCTGCCCTTGATTTATTGAAAACCTTCGAAAAATATGAACTCATTTTTTTCCCTAGAGCACTGAATCATCTAGCAAATGAACTCACCTTCAATGCTAGCAACTGCCAAATACCTATGATAAATCAACAGCTCAGCATGAAGGTAAAGCACAGGCCTGTTGTGCCTGATAACGAATATCACTGGCAAGTTTTTGAATTTGACAAACACATAGATGATTTCTTGAAATCAGAAAATGATTTCACCACGCCAATATCAGAAACCAGCCATAGAGAAAATTGTTTGTATACTGAACAAATACCAGAAGTTGAAATGACATATTCTGCTGATATAAATCATTATGAGAATTCTTTTGAAGCAGAGATAACTGACAATGCAGACCAACAAGACTTGGAAGTTTTACAATGCAAAAATGATCAAATTCCAAGAGGTCTCACACCTTTAGAACACCTTTTCGATTTTAACGATGTAGCCAAAGAACCAAGAATGGAGCCTGTGAAAACAAATGTAGAAGAGCATAACATAGGCAGTCTAGCAGAACCCAAGATGATCAAACTATCCAGCACTATCCCAGCTCACATAAAAATCCAATGCATAGAGCTGTTCAAAGAGTTTAAAGATGTTTTTTCTTGGGGATACAAAGACCTGAAATCATATGATACCAGCATCATCCAGCACAAGATTCCCTTGAAGGAAAATCAAAAGCCTTTCAAACAAAAACTAAGGAGAATAAATCCTCTCTTACTACCTCTAGTTAAGGTAGAAATTGAAAAAATGAATGATGCCGGAATCATAGTACCCATTATATTTTCAGAGTGGGTATCAAACTTAGTTTTTGTTAGAAAGAAAACAGGGGAAATCAGGCTCTGTATTGACTTCAAAAATTTAAATAGAGCCTCTTTAAAAGACAAATACCCCTTGCCCAAGATGGACCATATACTTCAAAGGGTAGTTGGGTCAAGAAGGATATCCCTCTTAGATGGGTTCTCGGGTTACAACCAGGTGTTAGTGCTCCCAAGTGATCAAATCAAAACTGCTTTCACCACACCTTGGGGCACCTTTATGTATGTGAAAATGCCTTTTGGATTAATGAATGTAGGGGCCACCTTCCAAAGGGCCATGGACATAGCCTTCTCTGAAGATATTGGATATTTCATAATCATTTACCTTGATGACATAACCGTTTTCTCAAAAACTGATGAAGAGCATTTGATTCACCTGAGAAAAGTTTTTGAGAAGTGTAGGAAATTTGGCTTGTCATTGAATCCCAAGAAAAAACTTTTTGGTCTCCAAGAAGGTAAAATTATTGGCCATATAATTTCAGAAGAGGGAATCAAAATAGAACCTACAAGGATAGATGGCATATTACAAATCAGTCATCCAAGAAGCCTCAAGAGTTGCAATCTTACATCGGAAAGATTAATTTTCTGAGGAGGTTTATTCCTAATCTTGTTGAGCTATTAAAAAACATTACAAATATGCTTAAGGAAAATGTCGGTGTAAAATGGACTTTACCAGCTAAACGATCATTCGAACTGGTCAAACAAGCTCTTACTCAAACACCAGTCCTGATTAGTCCAGATTTCACCAAAGACTTTTACATCTTTTCTTTTGCATCTGAGCATACAATAGCTATAGTTTTACTTCAAAAGAATGATTTGGGGTAGGAACAACCAATATCCTTCTTTATTAGGGCCTTAAGAGATGCTCCTCTCAAATATAACATCATGGAGAAGCAAGCCTTAGCATTAGCGAAAGCTCTGAAAGACTTTAGGGTCTATATTTTACACTTTCACATAATTTTTTTTGTTCCACATACTGTTGTCAAGGACATTCTAAGTCAAAACCCTGATGGTAAAAGGGGAAAATGGATTGCAACTATTCTTGAATATGACTTAGAAATCAGGCCCACCAAACTAGTTAAGGGGCAAGGCTGAAGTAAACATGGTGAGTCTCACTCTCATGCTGTGACCTTGGGACTATAGTGGATGTGTGGGAAGATGCGGAAGATGAAAATCTGTCTTTGTTGAAAACATTCATTCTCTTTGATATTTTTGGCATTATTTATGCCTTTGTATTGTCTCCATCCTTTATCTAAACAAACTAGTTTTAGCTAAAGCTTAAGAAAACTTGATTTAATATTGATTGAAGATTAGTATTATTGGAAAAATGTTGTTGGAATTTTGCTTAATTTTTTACTTGAAGATGATGCAGGGAAAATCATGCATGAATTGCATGACGGAGAATGCGGAGGACACCTCTACTGGAAGGCCACAACAAACAAAATTTTGAGATCAGGTTACTATTGGCCTACCCTTTTCCCAGACACTCAGAAGTTGGTCATGTATTGCCATAAGTGTCAAATCTTTGATGGCAAAAGAAAACTCTTTCCCTTACCCTTACTTCCTATCAAAGTTGAGGCACCTTTTCAACAATGGGGGCTGGACTTCATTGGGGAAATCCACCCATCCTCCTCAACTCAACATAAGTGGATCCTCACAGCCACTGACTTCTTTACCAGGTGGATAGAAGCTATAACCTCCAGAAATGCTAATGACTTTGTCATTATTAAGTTTCTTGAAACAAATATCCTATCCAGATTTGATTGTCCTAGAAAAATCATAACAGACAATGCTGTTGCTTTTAAATCTAAAAATATGGTTGATTTCTGTTACAAATACCAAATAACCTTGGGCCATTCCACTGCTTACTATCCCCAAGGAAACGAATTAGCTGAATCTTCCAACAAGAGTCTTATCAATATCATTAAAAAATTGTTGGAACAACATCAGAGATCATCGCACAGTAAATTGGTTCATGCCTTATGGGCTGATAGGTTAACTACAAAGAAATCAATAAATATGTCCCCCTATCAACTAGTTTATGGCATTTTCCCACCTCATTGGGAGTGCCAGTCATAAAGCTCCTTCAAGAATTTAAGGTTGAAGAGAATGATATGCAGAGAAGAATCAAACAAACCATCCATTTGCAGCAGA
The DNA here is from genome assembly GCA_034641835.2 of Pinus albicaulis. Lineage (NCBI taxonomy): Eukaryota > Viridiplantae > Streptophyta > Pinopsida > Pinales > Pinaceae > Pinus > Pinus albicaulis. The sequence continues at coordinate 941,408,565 of CM076580.1, forward strand.
CCAGAGAAGAATTTTATGAAGGAACACAGTTAGTCCAAGATAATATGAAGAAACTATTTGATAAGAGGACTAAGGCAAACAATTTCCAAATTGGAAATATCATTCTTAAGTGGGATTCAAGGAGAGAAGATAAGGGAAAACATGGAAAGTTTGAGAACTTGTGGAAGGGGCCCTTTATTATTCATGCTGAAAGGGTTCACAATGCATTTTTATTGAAAGAATTGAATGGAGAAGATCTGTATGGAGGTCCTGTCAATGGTATAATGCCCAAGAATTACTTCTGCTAAGAATCATGAGTTTCAAAGAATTTTATTTTTTCATTGTAAATATCATATTCTAAACATTGCATTCAAAGTTATGAAAATAAAAATACAAAAAACAATCGAAAAGAGAAAAGAGGGCAGATTGTGAAAACAAAAAAGGTATAGCCCCATACCAAAAAAGAGAAACAAATCTAAAAGTGTGCAAGCCCAAATGCCACTCCTGAAAACACACTTCTAGTTAGTCAAACAACCTAATATTGACTAATTAGCCTTAAATTTTCTGCTGATAGGATAGTAAATTTGATTGGCCAAATTGTTTAATCTCGGCTTATCAGTAGATAGTTTAGGATAGAAATTAAAGGTTCAAACATGCTCAAAATCTGAACCAGTTAACAAAGGAAATACAACTCAAGAAAAGGTCAAAACAGAGCCGTAGAAAGGAGGAAGGAAATGTTTTAAAATCTCAGATCTCAAACCTTCCATTTTTTCTTTAAATTTTTCTACAAAATAAATGTCTATGTGCATCTTTTTTTTATGCCATAGATCACAACAAGTCAAGCAACTTAATCTTGACTTGACTGTTTTTAAATTTATGTTTTATAATTTAGAGAAATAAATTTTGTTGGACAGTTTAATCCCAACAGATAATAGATTAGGTAGAGAAACATATGGGCTCAACTGTTTAATCTGGGTCCATGGAGAAATAAGGAGTTGAAATAGATTAGATTTCCTGCTTTCAAAAAGAATAAAATGTTGTGAAAGAGTTTTCCAATCCAAGTGCACTCTAATGAAGAAAAAATGTTAGATTAGTAGGATTGGGTAGGCAGAAATATTGTATTAATGAAGATCCATGTTTTTTTTTGGCTGCTTATGTGTTTTCAAAACAAGATCATCCCATCAAAGGAAGACCAGCCCATGGATGAGGCACAGGTCAGCCTTCCAGAAAATGCAAGTCTGAAATTCTTGATGCCTTCAAGAAGGCACCATCCCCAAGTGGAGCCACTGTTAGCCACCCATAAATTCTGTTATATCAAGTGGTGGCTAAATTATTTTGGTTAGCCTTCAAGAAAAAATTTCATTGCCAAAAATTGTTGATGCTTAAAGTATTTTAATAAAATCCTATCCTTTGGGTAATCGTCACTTCTTTTCCCCTTTTTAACTCAGAAGTTTTGTTGTCATTACATGAAGAAAAACCGTTGCAAGCACCATTTTCCTTTTCCCCCTTCTTCCAAAAACTAACATCATTTTAACCCCATCCTCTCCCATGAAAAACCCTAATTTTCATGTTTCTCCCCTTTCGCCTTCATCAAAATCCATTTGATAAGGTTTTAAGACCTTTCCTTTGCCTTATCGAAACCCTCAAACTCCTTTAAAAATCCTTGAAAATCCATAAAAATGCATTTCTCATATATGGTAGACTTAAGCCCCTTTGGGCTAAGTATTTAAACCCTTACCCTTTATGCGCCATGGTGCTGGGACTAAGGTCACATGTTTTCCCATATAACCCATGGCCCCGCAGCCGGGCGCCTAACTATATTTTATATATATCCCGCCCCCGAAAATATTGAAACCTTATGTTATTTTGAAAATTTGGACGTTTTATTATTTTCTAAGGTTTTCGGTTGGTCTGAAGTTCAAAGCACTCTCCACTGTCGATCTAATCTGCAGATCGATAGCGTGCAATCCATCACCCTGGTGGTCCCCAGTAACCACTCACCGTTGCAAAACTACGCGATATTCATCGCACCACTTTTGAGCGCGCAACGGTATTTTTCATTTTGCATTGATTCCATACACCACTTGAAGCGTGGCCTGAGCATTGTTCACAAAACCGTCGTCCATCACGCGTTAAAGATCGGACGTGGACCCGGCGCGATATTGACGTCCACCGTCCGATCTGAGGCCGCTCATCGGGCGGTGATCGCTCATCGAAGAAGCCCGACAGTTAACTAGGATACGACACGGTCATTAAAGAATCTCTGTCGTCAATCTGATCTGCAAATCGATGGCCCACAATTCATCGCCCTGATTCCTCCGCTTTGACTTTTCGCCTCCGCTCTCAGCTGTCAATCTCTGCGTGATCGACGGCTCTGATTCAAATTCCTTTTCACTCTCCTTTGACCTCCTCTAATTCGATCTCGACCATTGGATGATGCCATCCAATGGACATGCTTCCTCCACGTGCCTTCTAAAGCAGTAAACCTACACATGCATGGATTTTATAATATTTATTTGTTTTTTGCAGGGTTTAATGGTTTTTTTCGCTATGTCTGAAGAAATTTTAGAAGCAGAGGGTGACGATCCTCCAGCCTCTGATCCATCAAAGAAAATCGTCTGCAGATTTCAAATTCACGTTTCATCAGTGATTCATGAGGCATTGATGCCATATCACCCCTGTACAGCCCTGCACACCAGCAAGAAACACAGTAAATCAAGCACAGTCAGAAAAGTATCAGTGCCGAAGACAAAATAAATCAGGACAGAAAATTGAAGACAGATCTATACGGATTACGGCTAAAAATGGATTATCATAAGCCTAAAACACGGTTTAAAGAATATCGTGAGTTTTTATATCAGAAATAAAGCATTCACTGCCACATCAGAGGCTAATTAAATTCCCATCCACCGCAGAGCCACCTGTAGCCTCAAAGCAATTAGAAAAGGGTTGAAATTATTACCAGACCAGGAGGTATTTTGCATCAATACAGCTGAACAGTTATTTCAACCAAAGGAACTTATGGTCAGCTATCAGCAGAAGTTATTACAAGGATAACAAAGAGCCTTGGAGTCAACAAATTATTTCCAACAAACCTAATAGTTAATGTAAATGATTTTATACAGAGGACACCTATGTAAGTTGCTTCATTGAGCCCCCAAAGGCCAAGAAGCCATTTAGGTCTGTATTAATTATTTTCCTCTTTCTTCTATAAATACTACTACAGAAGAAGAGTTGGTGTTGGTTGATCACTAGTTGTAATATTGGAACTCTTTGAAATAATACATAGTCTCTTGAAGTTGAAGAAGAAATTGAAGTCTTGAAGCCCTGATGATGTTGTTGCATTCTTGTTACTGTGAAGGCTCTATCATTGGATCCATGGGCTTGGCTGTTGGTGAAGTATTATGAACTTTTTAATGTTTTCTCCTGTTTTCTTTCTGTTCCATAATTTCTTACTACAGTAGGTTGAAAGTTTTAGGCTAAGAAATGACTCCTGGAAGCACCTTACACATGTTCATCCTTCACTGTTTCATTTTTTCTTCTGCTGAGGTATTTTAGAGTCTTTAATCTCTCTCTTTGGTCCTCATGCTTGTTTATTTCCTTAATAGTTCGAACAGTTGGTTTCAACATGACTTATGGTTTTCACTGCTTGTCTGTTGCCACTTAAAGGTTGTTATTGAAGTCTCCCTTTAAAGTTTTTTTGTTTATAATGAGCCAAGGAGGTATGTTATGATCTTGCCCTTTGTCCTCACTTAAAAATTTCTCTCAAAGGTCTTTATAGTTGTAATCATAGATGTTTTAGGTGTTCCCTCTTCTATGACTACAATTATCAGTGAATATTTTATGTTTTCTAAGTCATTTGAAATAAAATCTTTGAGGAAATAGGGTGTTCCCCGAATCTTAGATTTCATTTTAAAAATTGTTTTGAAATAATTATTTTCTTAAAGGTGTGATTTGTAGAATTTATGGCTAGCCCTGTATACCAAATAGCTCTTTATTGTTCAAATTGTGCTTTCAAATTCCTTTTGTTTGAGAATTAAATTTCTCTTTCCAAATCATTGATGTCCATCTCATTCCAAAACCAAAGGATCTTGTGGCCAAGTTATATTTTCCCTCTGATATCCCATATCCATTAATGAGTGTGTTATGACCTCTTCTTGACTCCATTTCTCAATGAACCATATGTTTCTCCACTCTATATATCTTTCCTAGACCTTTCATGTTCTGTTGTATCAATCCAACGAAACAAACAATCAAACACCTGCACTTAATAACTAGTCTAAAATACATACTCTAAGCACACAAAATAAACCTTTTCAAACAAACATTTGAGAGATCCCTCTTTGAGAACAGGAGGACTAGATCCTGGAACTCTAAAGATTGGTTTTGATGTTGCCTGGTCTTTTGATTTGCCAAACTATCAAAACATGGGACACCAACATCTCTACCATTGGATGATTTTACACCCATGATCTATTATTTCTCACCATTTTTTTCATAAACCCTCATTATAAATAACATATTCCTTGCTTCAGTAATTTCTGTATGATCTAGGCTATGGGGTTTGGGCTTATTTGAGCTGCATTGACTTGGGGAGATCTGTTTATGTTGGCCAGAGTGATTTTTTTCACCTCTAATTCTGCATGTGAGTTTTATATCATGTATTCTAAGGGATCCAAGTCCCATTTCTCACTTGTATAGCATTATTTTCTGAAGCCAGCTATCTTATGCCCTATATTGTTACATTTCCCCACCCGGGAAGGAGAATATAGGCCATTCTCTTGCTGAGGTTCTTATATCTGTTGGTGAGATGTTATTTTACATCTAATGAGATATTCTATATTTCCATGCTCATGAGTTGCTGAAGCCCCAACTTTGGAATATCTCAATATATTCCATTTGTTGTAGAAAATTCCCATTTTGGGATATTACAGCAGGAAAATCAAGAATGGCCTGAACTTTCAATGGTTCAATTCAAATTCCTTATTGCGAGACTACGAATCCAAGAAAATGACCAGAACCAATAAAAAACACACATTTATGTGGATTGAGGCATATTTTGTAGTGTTGGCAGTGTAAGAAAATGGCTGTCCAGTGCATCGAGTGATCAGTTTGATTTCGTGTATGCACTGGTAAATCATCTAAATATGGTTGAACAATGTGCTTGATGTCATTGATAACATAATCCATTGCTATCTCAAAAGTTGCCCCAACATTCTTTAAACCAAATGGAAGTTTCCTATATGCGAATGTGCCCCAGGGACAGATGAATGTTGTCTTATTTTGATCATCTGGGCAGATGTTGATTTGATTATAGCCTGAAAATCCATCCATGAACAAAAATATTTCACATCCAGCACAATCATCAATAATATGGTCGATAAAGGAAGTAGGATAGTTGTCTTTTGGACAAGCAAGATTGACATCCCGATAATCGACGCACACTCTAATGGTTCCTTGCATTTTCATGACAGGAACGGTATTGGAAACCCACTCAGTTAGTGGAATAGGGTAAATGAAACCATCATGCAAAAGTTTTTCAACTTCTGCTTTGATGTAAATGGCTTTCTTCGAATGAAAAGGACGAAGCCGTTGACGCATCGATTTGACATCAAGATACATATTAATAGTGTGTTCAACTATACTAGTATCTATGCCTGGAATTTCCTCGTAAGACCAAGAAAATACATCATGAAATTCATGAAATAGAGATCGATATGATTCAATTTCTAATGGATAACAAGATGCACCAACATGAATATTCTCTACAATGACAAGTTTGGTCAGAATATCAATAGAAATGGTTTCTTCAATATTTGATAGATTTCGCTTGGAATCGATTGCATTAATGGCTAAAGAGTTCGGAAAGAAATTTTGATGGATGGGTGATATAGTTCACTAAGATTATTTTCCTCATAATTAGGAAGATGGGAATGATGATGATAATCTTCCCATGGTTCTCCTTCTGACATCATGGCTTCCAAAATATTCTCATATGTCAAGAACATTGAGGAAAAAGGATTAGATGGAGTACCAAAATCTAAGGAACGATCAACCGAAACACTTGGCGACGTTGATTTTGGATTTGCTGCCCAAGCCAGATAGATTGATTGATATGCCAACTCAATAGGGCTGGGCGGCAGAAACTCATCTAGCGTAGTAATTTAAGAATCACTGAGTGGAACAGGTCATGTAGCACGTTTCTATACTTGCAATTTCTGCCGACGTCGTAGGTGGCAGTAATGCAAAGGTTCCCATGAGAGTGGAATCCTTTAATAGTCCTACACCAATGTTCTGAAGTTCTAGTTGGGGTATGTGAATGAACGGAACACTTCCAGTTACCTGCGAAGCAGAGGCAAAGATGGATCACTGATTAATGATTGTGATTGTACCTTTATGTGGAAAGGAAAACATTCTAAAATATGTAGAAACAATAGTAGTAATTCCATATACCCATGCCCTTCCAAGTAAAATATTATAGTCAAGGGGTCCGTCAACAACCTCAACATTAATATTCACTATTTTCCCCCCTAGTTCAACATGCGGGTTATTAATAACACCACAAGGTTTATATGTACGTCCATCAAATGCCTTCAACGTCATTGATGATTGTGATAAATGCAGCGAGCCAAGTGACTTCCAATAGTTTAGAGACATAATGCATGTATATTTTCCCTCATCAATAATAGTGCGATGAAAAAGGTGATTGAGAACATTTACTTGTATGGAGAATGCCAATTCTGCTGGTAGTTGTGGTACATAACCCGTATGATTAAAGACGACTAGATTAGAATCAGTCGGATCAATTCCACCAATTGCCGACAATAAAGCCTGTTTTTGGGAGGGACAATTTTGTAATACCTCAAGAGTAGACATAGTTGAAGGGGATTGAGCCAAATCTTAAACTATATTATAATTTTGTGTAGCTCTTGCTCGAGGATTATCTGTTGATTTATGAATTACTCCCTTTGGTGGCTTGATTTTCAATTCAAGAATAATAGTAGGTGGTACTGATTCCGTAGAAGGATTCATAGTCGAGATAATAGGTTGATCAGTGGCCTGACTACCATAATCTTTATTACCCATTGACACCAAAAAAATTGTTGAAAGTTTTTTGATGGATAACATTAACACTTGGAAACTAGGAGCTGGATCCGTAGCAACCAAATTAGTCTCTAGATTTTGAAATGGGTTTGTCACCAAGGAAGTCTTGATGATTTTTGAGACTTCAGCGTGCTGAGGAAAATCCCTAATAAAGTGTTCCTCATTACATATTATGCATGGATAATGAGGTTTCTGAGGTCCATACGATTGATCAGATGATCTTTCCTATGGGTTAGAAGTTTTATTTTTCTTTGATTTCCCCTTTTTCTCACATCTTGATTGCTTATCACCTTTGCCTTTGTAAAATGGCACAACATTAATTTTTGAAGTAGGAGCAGGATCCGATGCAGTGGTGTGGTGTGTGCTTGCAGTGCCTATCAAGCCGTCTCTGGCATTAGAGTCCTTTAATTGAGCAGGAAAACTGAAATTAGATCTTGACGCATTAGGAATTTTTTCATAGAGCATGCCAGACTCAGCATAAATCAAGTCTAAATACTGGGCATGAGTAATAACTTTCTCTTCTGTGACAACATCACCCTTAGCCACATCCTTAGTTATAGATGGTAACAGGGACTTAATGAACTAGTTAGCAACAAGCTGATCCAAAACAAATGTCTTAACCATTCGTCGACGACAATGCCACTGATGAATATGATCAGAAATTTGAGTAGCATTAGTCTGTTTGAAATTAGTCAAGAGTTTTGTTCCAGTTTCATATCTGATGGGTAACTGGAAATGAGTCAGAACGATAGTAGCTAGGGCTGTGACATTATCAAAAGAAGCTCTAGGTAATTAAATGTACCATTTGGCAGCCAGACCTGTGAGCATACGCTAGAAAATATGTAGTCGAATAGAATCATCATTCAGGGAGTTTGATGAACACCATAAATGATAAGTCATAACATGAGTCGACTGATCTTCTCAAGGGTTTCCATTGAACTTAGGAATATCCGAAGGTAATTTATAAGGTATCATCGACCACCAAGGAGCATATTTTATTGGATCATTGGTTAGCCGATTTAAATCTGGTAACTCTAAAGTTGCAAAAAAGGGAAACTGTTTATGTTGAGATTGCAACAAGATGATGAGCTTAGTGGAAAGGAGTCGCCTTCACTAAGTGGGCCTGCAGGCTATTTTTGGTGCAAAGTATATTTTTAGACTATGTCTATTTTTAGACATATGGATCATGTTCTATGAGTTGCAGGATGCTATTTTTGGATGGTTGGTCAAGTCGGAAAAAATAGATGGACTTCTATTTTTAGACATATTAGGCAGAATCTATTTTTAGATTGCCAGTCTAAAAATAGATATGTCGAATATTATTAGCTCTTAATAATATTTGGACTCTAAACATTATCTTATCCTCTTGGAGCACTTCAGTTCGAGTCACGGATGTGGCACATGCAGCTGACAGAAGGAATTACGCTATTCCTAGGGTTTAGTGGAGCTATTTCATGGTTGACTTCAGTTAGAACTCATGTGACAGAGTTTGGTGGACTTGATGAGACAGTTAATGGAGTTGTGTTCAGTTTAACTTAGTTGAGCTAGTTGTATCTAGTCTAACTGATTGATACAATTAGTGAGAGTGGTGTGAATTAATTATTAATTAATTCACTAATTATTAACTCATAAATCAACTAAAGAACACATCATTTAACTACAGTGCATGGACAGTTTCAGTGGAGACCAATGAAGAGGTAGGTGAAAGAGCAGTGTGACTATCAGTTGTGACTATATTGGTGCATGAGATTTGCACACACATTGATGTAGATGCCAATGAAAATTGCGCAGTACATACCGGTGGGATTTGAACCTTGATCTCATGATTATCCATATTGGATTGCGCAGTAGAGGCTGGCTAACAGGTGGAGCAGATTGGAGCATGTGTTTTGTATGATTTGAGCTTGTGTAGTGTGTAACAATTGGAGATTGTACTGAGAGCTTGTGAGGAGTTTGTACAATGATTGTTACATGATCTCTATCATTATAATATACAGATAGTTGGGGGTTTTCAGCTTTAAGCTTTCCCATAAATACTGTGTTTATATGTGTGATTGTTTATGGTTTTAATGTGCGCATGCGATTGTTTATATTTCCACAAATTGATGATTAATAGTAGAAGAGGTTATGTATTATGCATGAAGCTCAAATAGTGTGTGATCGAGATAATCTCGGTGAATAATTTAACAGTTATTCAAATTTCTACAGTTTATTAAGGACAGGTTGAGAATATCCAGGGTAAGATGGAATTGCTTGAGCAACAGGCCTTTGAGCACCAGCATAAGGAATCTACTGTTGGTAACCCAGATAGGGGTTGTTTTGAATAGAAAATACTTGAGGATTCTGTTGACCAAAACCTAGATATGATACTTGTTGAAAAGAAGTGTGAGGCATTTGTGCCTGAGGTTTCCAAGGGGTCTATCCACCAATGTTATAACCCAAATTAGGATAACTTGGATTCGGTTGATATATATAAGCAGGTTGCGGTTGTGACATCCCATAAAATGGTAGAACAGCTTGTGAATAAATTATTCCTGATACAGGTTTTTGTAAATTAACCAAAGAATTTGAAGTCTGTGGACCCAACATTTGATGGTATTGAATTAAAGGACCCACTTGATAAGGTTAATGTACAACATTTTGATTCTATACCAGGGGTAAAGATATATTAACAAGTGGTAATGAAGTGGGTGTAACAGGTTGAACCGGTTGATATGAGTGTACAAATGTTTGTGGTTGGATAAGAAGAGTGGGTTTCCATTGACAAACATTCGTTTCAACATTAGATTGACCAAAACGTGACAGGGTACTGTCATAGTGGGTGACCAAAGGTTTCTCCCCAGCATGAGGAGGATAATAAGATAGAAAATATTGTTCTCCAAATGCTGGGAGTCCAGTTGATATGGTACTTGAAGGAATAGACACAGAAGGACTAGCTTGATATTTCCCTGATGATGTGTATAATGAATCAAACCATTTATTACTTATGATAGGATTCCTAATTAAAATACCAGATGATGACATTGGTAAAGTCCTTGGATTTGAATATGCACAAGAGAAAATTCCATATAATGATTTGTAACCTGATGGGACCAGAGGGCCACCATGGAAATATGACTCTGGTGAAGTTGTGAACATCGATGGGGTAGCGAGGGCAGGAGCTGACGTAATTCAAACAACAGGCCCAACCGAAGATGTTGGTTCAAACATGGTTACTTAACCAAATTTATACCCTTTTGAATTGACAGGAATTTGAAAAGGAGCGGGATCAGCAAAATCAAAGGGTGTCGATTGAGAAAAAGACTTGTATAGGTAAAGGTCCTCCCCAAAATAGGTTGGAGTTAAAGGTGTATCACCTTGTGGTATTTCTTCAATCGCAATTAAACCAGCTGGAAGTATTTCACCATCAGGCCCAAAGTATATTTCAGGCGGTTGACTGTGTGATATGGGAGATTCAATAGCTATAAAAATTTGTGGGATGACCAAGGTAGGAACAACTTCCAGTTGTTTGACTTCAGGATTCAAATGTTCTGGCAAAGAAGAGATAGGATCTGGATCAATTTGTGGTTGAACAACATCGGGTCCAGGAGGTATGGTCTCACTGATTGAATGGATCGTGACCACGGGTAGCTATGAAGACTCTGTTTCGACAACAGTAAATGAACTGGGATGTGTAGAAATAACTTGAGCTAACTCTAGTTTATGGGAAAATGATGTTTCACCAGAGGTACGAATTGTACTTGATTCGGCAGATCGTGATCGCCTTCACCTACCAGAAGTAACTTCTAGTGGTAAAGGTGGTTTTAAAGCTAATCTACGTGAACGACGGGGGAAAGGGTTTTGTTCTTCCATGATTAATGATTTATTTTAACCAAAAAAAAAAAAAAAAAAAGGGTAATGCTAGGCAAAAGGGTTTACCAAGAAACTGTGAACTGCAGAATACCTCCTGTCGAACCAAGAAGTACGAGCAAGCAATCTCCCTGAATGTTGTGTTCAGTGTATCACAATTTACAAGGTGGCCAACTTGTTTCACTATGGATGGATAGCACCTAAAAGTTGTCCTCCAAAATATACTGGAAGGTACGTGGAGGCCCAACTCCGTATTCGCGTTGTCTGATGCGAAACCGCACAGTGAGAGCACCCCTTTATACTTATTGTACTGTAACACTGCCTGATATACCCGAAAGTACGTGGATGAGCTACGATATACTTACGTACGTGGATTGACGTATCGCACTCGGAATGTATCACAAGCAAGTTAACAATAGTTGTTATGTTTTACGACGCCGGAACATGTCTCTATCCTAGACCTTCTAAATGTTATCGTTATGGTTCCAATGCTTTGTTAGGTAAATTGAGATTAATTTTATGTTGATCTTGCTTAATAATTTTCCTTTCAAAGGTTCACTGCAATGATGTGTAGGAAAATACTAAAATGAAACTAAGAATGATAAACAATCTTTCACTTTTAGTTTTTTCAATGAAAACCTAGCTACTAAGGGGAAAGAGCAAACAAGTCAATGAGCACAAACTAAATGTAGATTTCCTAATTGTTCCTTTTGAAAAACACACAAAATCCTACATGCAAATGCAAGTTTTTCTTTTTTAGTTCCTTTAATATTATGAATGCAGAAAAGAAACTAACTGCACTAAATCAACAAATCAAATGCTTCTTACTTTCGAGAAATGAGGAACACAAACAATAATTTCTCTTATGAAGGAGAAACGAGGAATCTAACAACAATTTCTCCTATCAGGAAATGAAAAATTTACGACAATTTCCTATTTCGAAAGCAAATGACCTTAATGTGACAATAAAAATACTTTGAAATAAATCTATAATTGATAAAGAAAAATGCTTTAAACAAACAATGAACAAATTTTCTTTCAAAGGAGGAAGAAATATATAGATTCACTGGTCAATATGAGGTTCAAAATTTTCAAAACACAGTAGAAAACAAACTGAATCAGTTTTCAAAGACAAATTCAAGGGAATCTGGATGGTTTCAGGAGGCAATTTAGTCTCTAAGGAGAGATAGTGCTCTGCAACAGAGGCCTGAAAGGGAGACAGTGCTATGCAAAGCACTGTGTCCTGTCCAAGAGTTCATTGGGCACAGTGTATAAGGAAAAATGCCACTGTTTAACACGCTTCTTTTGCAAATTAAGATTTGAAATTTTTTATCTTTGTGAATAACAACTTTTGGGTGGATAAACAAAGAAAATCATAAGCTAAAACACCTAGAACCAAGATAAATTCTCCCCAGCGGAGTCACCAATTTGTTGGAAAATATTGTGAATTATAGATAAAACACGCTTCCCTACACAAGTGATAATCTAGAACAAAATAATAAAGACTATACGACTTCTTCTCCTAACTAAGAACAACCACATAGAATATATTAGAAGCTTACTTGTAATCCAAGTTCTTCTAAATGGTTCCTTCTGTCGCTTCTGTTGTAGCTTCAAATTCAAGCGGTTTCTGCAAAATGCTTCCTGAAAGAAAGAACACTAAAACAATAGAAGATATCAATAATACAGATGTCTACTCAAGTTAGTTAGCTAAATCAGTAAAGCATAAACCATATACATCAACTAAGATCTTACAATATGGAAAATCAAAGCCAATACAGATGCATATAGGGAAAAGTAAGCTATATTTTGTATTGATGATAGAAGGAGAGGTTACAACCTAGTGACTGATTTGAAGTGACCCTTCCAACAACATTCCTAGCCCCATCACAGTATAAATCTCTCCAGCATCTAACTCTCAATTGAACATCCACCAACATTTCTCTACTCAAATTATTCCTTACCAAGCACTCAGATATGTGCTCAATTTATAGAGGAGCTGAAGGTTGTTTTCCAATCAATGACTTTCCAATAATAGGCAAGACATGTTCCCAATATTTTAGATGTCAAATGGACACTTGGATTTGAAGCTTGACACATGTGAACTCTTCTAGAAGGCATTTGTAATATTCCAATTTTTTCCTTCAATAAATTGGAATAATAGATTTTGCTAAATTCACTTAGGAGATGAATAATTTGGCGAGAAGACCCATTCATAATAGAAACATGGATAAAATCCCTCTATTATGAAAAGGGATCAGCCTTGGAACTAGATTTCACACCCTCATGTGTGAAAGGGGACATTTTGCAAAGAGACTTGGTTAAGTTTGACCAAGTCAAACAGCGCAGAGGTATGAAGTGGAAAGCATCTATGGAACAACATAGAGATAGAGGAGGGAATATTCCTTGAAGGAGGAAACCCTAATAGAGTGGGACCCATGGAGAAGGATCTCCCATGTGTTTAAAAGGAGGGCAAGGTAGCCATTGTTTCTCATGCATATGATTATTGATTCCATGTCTGCTTAGACATTTTTGCAATCTCGGATGTTTAGCTGAGTTGTTGTGCTGCTTAGCACAAGGATCTCTTGCTTAGGAATCCTTCTCCTTTCTTGAGAAGCCTCTTGAAGGAGTTGTACTAATTTTTCTCACATCTAGGCTTGAGGCCAAGCATCCTCCTCCAGGATAGCATTATTGCTGAAGTAGCCTAATTCTGTATTGCAGGGTGTTGCAGTGAGGAGTCACAACACCTCTTCCATCTATTGTTTTTTAGAGGGAGAGTCTTTATTTCCTTTGGAGGATAATTTTGGGAGCCATTGGAGCTTATTGCAGATCTTGGCATTTGGCCAACTCATTCCTTTGCCCCTATAGTGCAATTTTGTTTAGTAACAGTGTTATTTTCCTGGTTCATTTACTGTGGGGTATTGTATTGCTGATTGGAGGGTGAGATTTCTAGTGATAGGATCAGCCTTCACTTGGAGAATCCCTTGGAGGGGGTTTACTTTAGATTATTCATCATATTCATCCTTCTCTATGTATTTCTAGTTTCTGAGTTGCAGCTGCTGCCTAGCAGCTCCGAAATTTTTTCCATTTTGTGTATTTCAGCCAATCCCTTGGAGGATTGTTGTATTATTTCTTTCAGGGGTTAGAGCCTTGCTCCCCAACTTTATTTGAGCCATATATTGTCATATCTCTCTGTTATTATGTAATATGGAGCAGTACCTCTTATAAACTGTGTCATCTTAGCTTGGTTTTATGTAGAAATAACAGTGGTCTTGTATTTCATGTACATGTATTGTTGAGGCTTGCATTTCCTTTCTTGAGTGAATGTTTCCTTAATAACTTTTACTCTTTTTACTGCTATAACATCATTTCTTGGCTATTCAGATCTTCATATGCTCATGGTTATAAAATAACATTGTCTTTCTAGCTCATGTGCTTACATTGTTGCAGTCCCCTCATCGGGCACTTTTTGAGGGCATCTATGTGTGGGAGATCTATTTAACCACCTTAGAAGGATTTATTTGAAGCCTCCTCCTAGATTTAGCACTTAGAAACCTTTTTGTAAGGGATCCAGGTCTTAGTTTCAATTCCTGTAGTAGCCATTACTGAAAAATGTGTTTTCCAGTCATGCCTTGCTAGCTGTTCCAGAGTTGGAATATTACAGTGGTATCAAAGAAAATTTCTTGGCTCAGCCTGTGAATCTAAGCCCAAGAATATCAGAATGTTAAAGAATATGAGATTTCTCTCATCAGTGTTCAAATCTAGAGAGAAAATCTCCAAGGAGGTTAATAATATTGAAGAGGAAAGACCATGTACTTCCTATTCTCATCAAGAAGAATACAAGCATGAAGGACACTTGGATTATCAGATTCTAATTGATTACCTTGTTGAGTACAGATCTCAACCTAGAGCCTTCAAGGAGACTATATATTTTCCTCATTTCATCTAGTTGAAGGAAGAGAAGAGACCCTGCAACAAAAGAGAAATTAGAGGAAATAGATTTATGTTGTCTACTTTTGATGGGTTATCTACAACAAGAACTTGGGTGAGAAAGCTGGAGGCCTTTTTCCCACTACATCCTGTAGTAGAAGAAGAAGCTATTGAAATCTCGGCGCTGCACTTGGAGGGTGAAGCCTATGCTTGGTGGAGCAGCCACTTGAGCCATGCAAGGGTGAAATTTTTTACAAAGTTCACTCAAAGGTTGGTCCAAAACTTTTATGGAGAAAGGTTCACACCACTTGAGGAGCTTTTTCCTAACACTGTCACACTCATAGAGGAGCAGCCACATGCATCAACAGTTGGGGAAACCAACACTTTGGAGGAAGGAATTCTTCCAGCCCTACAAGAAGTTCCCAAACATCATCAAGGTATGAGAATATTTCCACATTCTATTGTTGCAGAAAATTATTTTGACCTATGTGGAGATTTAGTTTTACATGACCAAGGGTCAAATCACACTACTACCATAGAGCAGCTTGGTTTCACTGCACTGTGAAACATGGAAACAATAAAGGAGAAAGCAAACCACCATTCTCATGAGCCTTTGTTGGGTTGTACATTACACTTGAGGTTGGGGTTTGAAGACTTGAAGGAAGATAGTAGACATCTTGGAGTGAGAAACCCTTTCTCCTTTCAAGATGACACTTTCTCAATAAACTCTTCTCAGCTCAAAGAGGAACTTCTACTTTCAGTAGATCCAAGACCTCATTGGTTTTGGAAGACTATTGTTGAGAGGGAGGTCTCAAGGAGAGATCTCATTAGAGGTGCACTTCAACACACCATGGAGTGCAAAGATTTTCTTCCTTTCTCACAGGAGCAAATAGAAGATGTGGACATCTTAGGATGGATAAAATCTCTCATGCTTGTGTTAGAGATTCCTTGAGCCATACACATCATGATGGGAAGTTTTTTCCTACCACCTATTTGGGTCCTTATAGGGTCTCATTGATCCTTGAGAAGATTTCATTTCAAAATTCCATGAAGTTAAAAGATAGAAACTTGGTTTGGGAGGATGGTAGCCATCATGGGAGGAGTAACAAGATGAAGAGAAGGAGAAATAATCCACAAGTGCTTGAGTGGATTTGGTTTATGAGCAAGGATCTGGGAGGCTACTTGAAAATTTATGATACCGGGCAGTAGGAGGCTTGGCTGCACTGGTTACTCTTGAAAGAGTTTGGCCATCACTTGGCATACACTCTTCCTAAGAGTAGGAGGATGGAGGAGAGATGGTAGGATGCTTGCATCATTGAGAAGCATAGAGTATGGATGCATGGTGTTGATTTGATACTCATATCATTCATTTTTCCTTCATCACATGAGTTGTATGATGAAAGTATGGGGAGAGAGCAAAATATTTTGTTGCTTTGTTGGTTCTTGGGAGAGAAAGATCATAGTTTCTCTCACACTTTGCATGATGTTGTAGGAGGAGGGGATGGAATTACCTCCTTGGATTTTGATGATAGAGAGGTACTTCCACCTTGGGAAGAACTTCTTATGTATTGCAACATTACTAGAGGAGTCTTTGACAAGGATCATGTCAAAGAATAGAGATTTGTATTGACAGGAGCTTATTTTCATGAGCTCACAGCGCTGTCACCTGGGAGTAGAGACTTATGGATGAGGTGTCCCTAGGATCACTTCACTTTGGAGGCACTTGGTGAACAAGGAGGAGGTGAGGGTGATAGAATAGTGGATAGAGGCATCTATCAATATGACATAGTCTTCTTGACTTGGGTTTCCAAGCATGAGGAGGATTATTTTCTTGCAGCACATGGTTCATTCATCTTCATAGCATGCCAAAACACTATGGAGAACTCACTCATGGATCCATGTACCGTTTCAATTCTGGCATATGGTAAGAATTTTGTTTATACATTCATTTATTTTCATACTCTTACCATTACTATGCAGTGCATTGCTTCACAAGAGAGCAAGCTTTTCATATTGCTCCATGTTCATAATTGGGCCAATCTATATGATGGAGACAGCCATATTTTATGTGGCCTTGGGAAAATGTTTTATTATCACATGTATGTTCAGTTGTTGCACCCAAACATTCACCATATGAAGACATGCATGATTGACTATGTAAAAATGAACATTTTCCTTGTACTTTTCTCAAGCAGCATCTTTTAAAACTGCATTGTACACATCTAGCAGACTGTTGGTATCCTCAAGAACCACATGAAACCATCAGTATTTCCTTCATTTTTTTGCTGATCCTGACTTCATTTGCTGATATGGATCAGATTTTTATGAGAAGCATGATTATGAGGAAGACACATGAGTTGGATGTGTCCTTGAGTGGGGATAATTCCCACATTTTCTGCACAACATGCTCTGATGGGAACATGGGAGGAGATATGGCCACCACAACCACATGTTTTTTCTCTTTTGAGGTGGACCATGAGACTGATATTCATCCATTTTATAATCATGGGCAAGTATTTGATCATGTATTGATGACATATTCAGCCATTTACTATTCATTAGTAGATGAGATGATTTGTGTACACTGCTTGCCACACTATTTTTTGGAGTTGCGGTGGATGAGATTGCACTGTGTCCTATTGAGATATTGTTTGTATCATGAATTATCATGTAAATATTGCAGCAAACTTCTCATTGGGATACTCTATGATTATCTTGTCCTATTCATCATGGATGAAACATTTTGGGCCAGCTTGTTCTTCATTGTTGGAGGAGAACTCTTTGGAGGATTTTTCTTCACTTTGTCGTTTGAGGGAAATAATTTTGCAGCCCAATATCAAAACACACTCTACAATTCTCATAAGAGGATATAAGGAAAACTTGGGGTAGGCTATGATGCTTACCATGTACATATTTTTCAGCTCACCTTCATTTCCGGATCTTGAGGTGGAAGGAGATTTTCAAGAGTTTCCATGTTGGGAGGTGACTCATTTTGTTTGGAAGATTTCTTGGGAATGGAGGCTCAACATGGGAAAGATGTTCCTCATCATATTTCAGACTACATGCCTTGGGTGGAGACTTTCCAGTTCTATCCTTGCAGTTTCTTGAGAACAAGCAACATGTGGGAGGGGAGGACTGTAATATTCCAAATTTTTCCTTCAATAAATTGGAATATTAGATTTTTCTAAATTCACTTAGGAGATGAATAATTGGGTGAGAAGACCCATTCATAATAGAAAAATGGATAAAATCCCTCTAGTATGAAAAGGGATCAGCCTTGGAACTATATTTCACACCCTCATGTGTGAAAGGGGACATTTTGCAAATAGGCTTGGTTAAGTTTGACGAAGTCAAATAGCGCAGAGGTATGAGGTGGAAAGCATCTATGGGACAACACAGAGATAGAGGAGGGAATATTCCTTGAAGGAGGAAACCCTAAAAGAGTGGGACCCATGGAGAAGGATCTCTCATGTGTTTAAAAGGAGGGAAAGGCAGCCATTATTTCTCATGCATATGATTATTGATTTCATGTCTGCTTAGACATTTCTGCAATCCCAACTGTTTAGCTGAGTTGTCGTGCTGCTTAGCACAAGGATCTCATGCTTAGGAATCCTTCTCCTTTATTGAGAATCCTCTTGAAGGAGTTGTGCTAATTTTTCTCACATCTAGGCTTGAGGCCAAGCATCCTCCTCTAGGACAACATTATTGCTGAAGCAGCGCAATTCTGTGTTGCAGGGTGTTGCAGTGACGAGTTACAACACCTCTTCCATCTCTTGTTTTTCAGAGGGAGAGTCTTTCTTTCCTTCGGAGGATCAGATTGGGAGCCATTGGAGCTTATTTTAGATATTGGCATTGGGTAAAATCATTCCTTTTCCTCTACAGTGCAGTTTGCTTCGATAGCTGCGTTATTTTCATGGTGCATTTGTTGTGGGGTTTTGTATTGCTGATTGGAGGGTGATATTTCCGGTGATAGGATCAGCCTTCACTTGGATAATCCCTTGGAGGAGGTTTAATTCATATCATCCATCATATTTAGCCTTCTCTATGTATTTCTAGTTTCTGAGTTGCAGTTGCTTCCCAAAAACTCCGACAATTTTTCCATTTTGTGTATTTCAGCCAATCCCTTGGAGGATTGTTGTA
This sequence comes from Pinus albicaulis, assembly GCA_034641835.2. Taxonomy (NCBI): domain Eukaryota; kingdom Viridiplantae; phylum Streptophyta; class Pinopsida; order Pinales; family Pinaceae; genus Pinus; species Pinus albicaulis. The sequence goes on from CM076580.1 coordinate 941,427,567, forward strand.
TTATTGATTTCAGGGGTTAGAGCCTTGCTCGCCCACTTTATTTGAGCCATATATTGTCATATCTATATGTTATTATGTAATATGGAGCAGTACCTCTTATAAACTGCGTCCTCTTAGTCTGGGTTTATGCAGAAATAGTAGTGGTCTTGTATTTCATGTACATGTCTTGTTGAGGCTTGCATTTCCTTTCTTGAGTGAATGTTTCCTCAAGAACTTGTATTGCTTTTACTGCTATAGCATAATTTTTTGGCTATTCAGATCTTCATATGCTCATGGTTGTAAAATAACAATGTCTTTCCAGCTCATGTGCTTACATTGTTGCAGTCCCCTCATCGGGCACTTTCTGAGGACATCTAAGTGTGGGAGATCTATTTAACCACCTTAGAAGGATTTATTTGGAGCCTCCTCTTCGATTTATCACTTAGGCACATTTCTTTAAGGATCTAGGTCTTAGTTTCAATTCCTGTAGTAGCCATTACTAGAAAATGTGTTTTCCAGTCATGCCTTGCTAGTTGTTCTAGATTTGGAATATTACAGCATTGGCCAAGTGGAGATTTCGGAACAATGATAATTTCACTCCCAATGTGACCAAAAAACCCATAGATGTTTAAAATTGCTTTGCAGAGAAGCCTTGCATGGGGCTGCCTACATATGCAACGCACTTAGTCCCCTTAGAGGTAGCATTGGTGAGCTCTCATATGCTATATAATAAACTTCAAACCTTGGAAACCTTTTGTTGATGAAAGTCATGCTTGATTTGTCTTGTTCTTGTCTTAGGGCATGTACCAACTAAAATGATAGGGGATGATAGACCCTTAGTCAATGGTCCTGGAGATGATGCCCAGTTAAGCAGGTCATTGGGAATGATGCCCGAATTGACCTATAACAAGATGTATGAAGTTCATAGGCTCATTGAACCACCGCAATCTACCAAACAACCTTCTGTTTTAACTCTTCCATTTCCTGCACAACCACCTCCACCTTTGCAAGGGGGAAATGAGGGGCTAGTTTTCAACCCTACCAACAGTTCATCCATATTCATGTGCAAAGAAGATGTTAAAGTGACCACAAAAGCCAAATCATATGATTTTACTGTGTCAAGATCTTCTCCTAAGGACTCACCGACTCCACCTACTTCCAATAGACCTCTAACACTAGATAAAACTTTAGAAGCTATTTATTCCCCCCCAAGGGTGTCATCCGTAAGACAAAACACAATCCCTCTGCCCGGGCCGCTCAACACTACACTATTTTTGTAGATATTTCCTAGGCTCCTTGTGACATGTCTTCATAGGAGGTTTTGCAAATATGTCCCCAAAAATTCAAGGCCTTATTGTCTATGATTGGTGGAGTAGATCCTTATTACTCAAACCTCGTCACATTCAATTTTGACAAGGCTTCATTTTGACGTTCCCACCATATCACCTTTCATATTATCATGCATATTCTCTATAGGAATATTCATTGCACTTTGTTGGATGAAGGCTATTCCACTTATATAATGTAAACATCATGCCTGAAGTCTCTTGTCTATCCAGCGCTCCCCACATCCAATTCTACTCTTCAAGCCTTTGATGGACACAACTTTGTGCCTAAGGAGGTTCTTCCCAAGTTTTCCATTGAATTAGGGGGGGGAATTGTTTATGTCGATGTTGAAGTCATCGATGCCCCTTAGGCCTATAAATTTCTCCTTGTTTGCAGTTTTTTTTATGACATTACCTCAATTGTCTCATCCCTGTTTCATGTCCTTTTCTTTACTCATCAAGGAAATATTATCACTATCGACCAACTTGATAATTGTGTCCCATCGACCCAAATTTCCACTATGGGAAATTTAGTTCTACTTCATAAGGAGAATTTTGAGGTCTAAAATGGTCCTCCTAAAAAAATTATAAAATAATTTTGGAATTAATAAAATAATATTAGATTTCATCACCAAATGTTAGAGGGAAAAAATAAAAAACTATTTTTTCAACTCGTATTTTCAACTTATCTCCCTATGGGTTTGCTCAAATTTCGAGTGAAAACACTCGTTGGATGCATAATTTGATTCCTCATCCAAGGAGTACTCATGTTGCATACTTTAGATGGACCCCACTACATGAAAAATGAGAAATACATGAAAAATGTGATTGCAATAATGTTTTTTCATGTATTTCTCATTTTTCATGTAGAAGGGTCCATCAAAAGTATGCAACATGAGTAAACCTTGGATGAGGAATTAAATTCTGCATACAATGAGTACTCTCACTCAAAATTTGAGTAAAAAATTAGTGAGATAAGTTGAAAATACGACTTGAAAAAGTTGTTTTATTATTTTATTATTTTTTAATCTTTTTACTTTTTTACTCCAAAAATGGTGAATCATCCACCATGGTTGACATCATCATCTTCAATATTATTGGTTCTTATAAAGTTTATTTTGGTTGTACATTTTTCTTAGGAGGCCCATTTTAGACCTCGAAATTCCGCTAATGGTGGGAGATAACACAGGTTAGTATCAGAGTGTTGGTGTGGGCTTGTTTAAAAGCTCATCTCTTATTGGGGTATTTCCTCAATTAACACCACCTGACATTTCGTTATCCTCTTTGAAAGATCCTATGAATATGATCTCTTCTGAGACCTATGGACCCCATATACCTCTTGATCCTTGGGTGGTATCACCTACTACTATGGAAGTTGATCAAACTAGTGATCATCCTCTGCCACCTATTGTGGAAAATATTTCCCCTTTGACAGTCCCATAACTATCCCATGATGCTGGTAAGAAAGTCCATCCCAATATGGACTATGACCAGGATCCATTTCCCACATGGGCCATCACTCTGCATATTCCCCATGAATCCCTCTATGACAAACCTCCTCAAATTGTCAACTTGAAGGTCATGTATCTTCCCATTGATAATGCTAGGGAGTAAATGCCTATTTCTTCCTCTAGTCCCCCAAATTCCAAACAAGAAGATCTTAGAAACATAAATTTTAGAACGGTTCAGGGGGAACCTCCTCGACCCTCCTTGGAAGCACCACCATTGGACTGATTAAAGTATTGGGCTTCTACTATGAAAGTTTCGAATGAATTTTCCAAGTCCTTAGAACCTGTTGACGAGCGTCTTTTACCCTGTTTCTCTCTTGATCCTCCCTTATGCCCTCAGGTTAATTTTGAGATTGTGACTATGTTAGAATTTCCCTTGCATGGTAAACCTTCCCGAATTGGGAAGTTTGACTTCCTTTGGAATGGCCCCACATTGGTAAGCTATATGGTCCCCTCAACCTTTATAAGTTTATGTATAGAAACCCTTGGCCCATTCCTAGTTGTGGGCACCATTTAGTGTGACCTACCGGACTATGTTTCACTTGTACATATTGTACATATGTGTGTTATGGTTTATCTCTTTTTGGTTTAGTGTGCAATGTGATCATTTTTCATGCCTTATTTGTGACAAATATATATATATATATATATATATATATATATATATATATATATATAATCGAAAACCAAAAATATATGGTCATTTTTTTACCTCATCCATGTTTATTTCTTTCATTATGTGATTTAACCATGGGTCTAGTATTTATATATGGTTTTTATAGGATAGGGTGCAATTTTTATTGCTACATCCAATGAGACAAAGGTATGTTTCCTCTTATTGGAATATAGGGATATTTCATTTTCTCCATCCGCATTTCATTATTGGTCGTCAGTGTCATATTTATGCCTTAGGTCCAACCCCGTAAAATTGTGAGTTTAGCCTCTTTCCTTTATGCATGTTTTCTCTTTGTGGTGGAACTTACCTTGTCATGGATACCCTAGTATAGCACCTCTTTTCCATATTGGTTTCTGTGAAGTCAATTTTTATTGTCTTTCGCATTATGTAGATTCATACCATCAGGGTTATGTCGAAGACCCTAGGTTAAGAACATATTACTCTTATATGGTATCCTTCCCAAGTTGCATTGGAGTTATGAATCATTCATGTACTTTTAGTACTATGTTGAGACACTTCTTTGTCTGTCATGTGTCCATAGTCCTACTGATGTATATTGTAACATAGATTTGCATTGTATTTGTTGGTGGCTATGATATATATGTTGAGACACATGGATCTATTATGTATATATTCATGGCCATGTTATATAATTTAATGTCATGGATCAAAAGTGTATTTTATGGCAGGCATGTTCCATATATTCTTATGACCAGGAATGGATATTCCCACCTCGGGGATGTTATCAACAGAGTTGAGACTTCAAAAATCGATTTCCTCTTATCCAGGTTCATAGACTTTGCTCCTTCCTCCCATTTTGAGCTTTGAATATTATTGCAATGCATTTAAGCCATTAGTTTCTCCTTTTACCTTATTCATTAGGGGGAATATTTTATAACCTTATTTTCCACTCCATTATGTGAGAGAAACCCAATATCAACTTATCTTTCTTGATTGGATAAAATGCATCCCGAATCACATTTTCTTTTACTTATGTGAGATTTATCCCCTAATAAAAGGGTGGAATTGCATGATTGAGTTATTTCTAACAATGAATTTTCCAAAATATTATAATTATGAGATAATATTTATTTCATGATTGAGAAAAAAACTCATAATTGTGAAAAACATTTCTAGATTTTTCAATTCCCAAGGAGATCAAATTGACCCACTTGTTTATGACTTGGATAGGAGTCCATTATTTTAGAAGTTTCCAAAATTCTCAAGCCCTTAAGTTCCTAGATACCTTATCTTAGAGGATAGAATGAGATTATATAATCTCACCAAGAGGAAAGGGGGTTAGATCAAGTATCTAAACTATAGCTTGAGAGCTATGTTGTATTAGGAGAGGATACCATGCTATAAGATTGAGGAGAGGATCTCCTTTGTTGGAAGGTATACATTTCTTGCAATTTCATTTTGGATTAATATGTACATGTTCATTTTTTATGTCCATGCTTTGAATATGTTTTATGCTTCCATATGTTGGTTTTAAGCTGACAATCCTTCTGTGGAGAGGTCATTATTTAATTTTTTGGTGGTGTTGTGTGTAGGGTCTTATTTTATCGCAGGTGGACGGAGATGTTAAAGTGTAAGTGTGTTTCCTCTGCATCAGACTCAATATACCTCAACGATATGGAAGGATACCAGGTTTCAATTTCTAATCTCCATCTTATCATGAGCAAGTGTTGAATGTATTTTTTTGCATAGAAAAGGATCGAGTTTTGACTCTTTTATCCTTTTTCATGATCACACAAAAATATGGGTGGATCGTTCTCTAATCTACTGGGCTAAATGTAATCAGATTTCTCTGGTAAAAATTTCCCATAATACCATATGTTTTGGACATAGATATGTTACCAAAGGGAATAATAGTCTCATGGTTTTGAGGACCTAGACAAAATGAAGTGGTAAAATATTATTTCCCCAAAGGAAAAGAAACTAAAAAAATCATTACTATTGATGGTATTGTATCTTGTTCTAGAAGTATGTCCTCTTGGATCATAATCAACCAAATATGTAGGAAAATTTGTGAGAAAAATGGTACTAGTGGGGACAATTCCCTAGATAATTGGGGCCCCCAAAATAACTTGGGTCTCTATGGAATGAAATTCCTCAAAATGATACAAAAAAATAAGGATTATGTTACCTTGAAAAAACATTACTTACCCTATAATTACCAAGAACATGCATAGACACCCCTAGAAGAATCCCTAGAAAAGGTTTTCCTAAACTTAAGAAATTTAATTTAGCCTTAGGGATAACAGAGCTAGGTAGGAACCATCCAACTCTAGGTTGTAATATTTGACTAGCCTTTACACTAAATGAAAATATAATGATTGGTAGGGACATAGAAATAATAGGAAGTATGTGATTCTCCCCCCAACCCCTTAGAATTCCTAAGTTGATGTTTGTATTAATTTCAACTAACCTAACCTCCACGGTCACCGTATGATAATGGGGTTATAGAATTCATTATTCACCAAAGTTTGTGGAATGAACCTAAGAAAACAAAATCATATCAAGCTCATAGAAAGCTTTTCAATGATGTAAATTTTACTTGAATATGACTCTTGTATTGAAAGTTATTCCCCTTTAAATATTGGCTACATAACCCTTGCCACATCAGCAACATTAGAGAACTTTTGAGGTCTAAAAGGGACCTCCTAAGAAAAACATACAACCAAAATAATTTTTTTAAGAACCAATAATATTCAAGCTGAATCATGTCAACGATGGGGGAGGATTCACCATTTTTGGGGTAAAAAAGTAAAAGGACTAAAAAATAATAAAATAATAAAACTACTTTTTCAACTTGTATTTTCAACTTCTCTCCCTAATTTTTTACTCAAATTTCGAGTGAGAGTACTCTTTGGATGCAAAATTTAATTCCTCATCCAAGGAGTACCCATGTTGCATACTTTCGATGGACCCTGCTACATGAAAAATGAGAAATACATGAAAAAATGTTGCATACTTTCGATGGACCCTACTACACAAAAAATGAGAAATAAATGAAAAACGTGATTGCAATCATGTTTTTCATTTATTTCTCATTTTTGTCTAGTAGGGTCCATCGAAAGTATGCAACATGGGTACTCTTTGGATGAGGAATCAAATTATGCATCCAATGAGTGTTCCTGCTCGAAATTTGAGTAAACCCATAGGGAGATAAGTTTAAAATACGTGTTGAAAAAGTAGTTTTTTATTTTTTCCCTCCAAAATTTGATGATGTAATCTAATCTTATCTTATTATTTCCACTATTGTTTTATAATTTCCTTAGGAGGTCCATTTTAGATGTCAAAATTCCCCTAATGGATGTTGTCATGCAACATCCACATGAAACCCATGTGGAATTTCCATGTAATCGATGACACCTACATGGTTTACACACTACCATAGTAATATACAGATGGTACTCACCACCTCATCCACCCTCATAGTTCCCATCATGTCTTTCCCATTTGTGAAATGCAATGACTTCCTATGTATATTATTTTGAAGGATATGTGGGTGTTCACTATATTTTCAGTTTAGAAAACCTCACGGACCATCATACCCTTGAACTATCACTCCTAAAAAAAATGAATTTGAAGTTTTCCCACACCTATCCTAGTATGTATCTGACCCTGGTCGATATCCAGGGCTTCATGAGTTTCCATTGTTCTCTCACCCTGATATGTTCCCCAACCCGAGATACATCCTTCACTTATGAAGTGGTACAACCTCATACAATTTATTCACCAAGAGGGCCTCATTCCGGATTTCATAAGAAATTCAACTCCAAGCCTATGTGTACCTAATTAGGCCCCACCAAGGATATCACCTTTGCTCAATTCCTTCATGGCATATCTATAGTATTTCAAATCTGGTGCTTTCACAAAAGTGAAAAAGTGAAAATTACCTAGATGTATAGATTCCTGAATACATCCTCCCTACATAAAATGCATTTGGATCAAATACAAAACTCTACCAAGCTTTGATCCAACCGCGAATACAAGTTTGATTTCTATAATACTTCAAACTTAGAATTTTTGAGGAATTTCATGGAAATTTTCCCAAGCTTTCCTTAAAGCATATGGTTTCTTAGAATGTTAACTTCTATTGGTATATATATCAATATACCAGCTAACAAGCACTGAACCAAGCTAAGACATGACTAACATTACTCTACCCTCAGAATGGGTCCCACACAGTAATATCAAATCCATTAATAAATCATATATTACAACATCATAAATCCTTTACGAGAAAAAACATTCAACAATTTTAAGCAGTAAAAGACCCATAATATTTTGAAAATCAACAAGAAAATGTGTGTCTAATTTATTTCTCCCTTAAATAAATTGGACAATAAATTGTAATCTTATCTCATAACAACTTGTATCAGTTAACTAGGTTAGAAAGGCTAAGTTAGCTCAATAATTTCAAGTTGAGGGTCAAAGGTGAGGCATGGAGAGTGATTCTATTATTGTGGGGGTCCAGTTGCAGCTAATGCACTAGTGTGGTGTGAGTGTAATCATTTAACTCAAATTAATTGAGTTAAAATCAGTTTAACTAGTTCTAACTGAGTTATGAGCTAGTGAGAGGTCTAGTGAATTAAATTAGAGTTATTCACAAGTAGTGATCAATCATATTAATAAAATTTAATATTATTAATATTAAATTGTTAAGGATTTAATATTAATAATATTAAATCCTTAACAATTTTAATATTATTAAGGAATAATATTAAATTTTATTAATATTAAATCCTTAACAATTTAATATTAATAATATTAAATTTTATTAATATTATTAATAAAATTCCCTATTAATTAATAATATTAATAGTGAATCATATTAAAAAAAAATTTAATTTTAATATTTCATTATATTGCAGTAAATGATTTACTAATTTACTGCAATATAATGAACTATTAAAATTAATTTTTTTTTTAATATGATTCACTATTAATAGTTTCATGCATGTCAATTCTGATGAAGACCTAATTGAGACAAAGGTTAAAGGGAAGATAAGTATAAGTTGTATTATTAGGAAATTGCCTGAGTGCTGTTATAAAGCCATAGGAAGCCCATGAAGGATTGTGCAACCAAGGAAGGTTGGAAATCCTATTTAATAGGGATTTATTTCTCTAGGAATTGCGTGAGAAAGGTAGGCTAGAGGAAGGGAAGGAATTAGCTAAGTGTTTGCCAAATGTTTCCTAGATCAGTGTGGGATGATTGGTAGAGTGTAGGAGATTCTTGTGAGCAAGAATGAATTGTATTGTTTCATGATTCCTTGATTTATTATACAATAAAGATAAAGGGGTTTTGAGCAGTTTCTTTCCCCAGGAATATCTTGTGTTGTGCAATTGATTTAATTATTTCTCTTACTTGCATGTGATTGAGCGATCGTGTTTTATATTCCACAAATATCTTAGAAGTATTCAGTTTCTTGTTTTAGTAGATTACATGATCGGATTGAATCCATTGGTATAATTTCCACACGGTACCAGAGCAACAAGAATCACAGTAGAAGATAAGAAATTGAGTTTGTGTTGAACAAGATTCAAATTTCCAGATTCATTCTTCGGAGATATCATCTTACCAGGATGTCTTTCACTGACTTGAGACTCGAATATGCACTCGAGGGAAATTTTAACTACATTGTATGTAAGGACAGGATTGAGGCAACATTAGAGGATAAAGAGTTGAAGGATTTCATTGACACTGATATTCCTGAACCCAATCAGGCAAATGATGCATAGCATGAAGCGCAAAGGAAGAATGTTGTAAAGACGAGGAGAATGTTATTAGAGGGAGTTTGAGATCATATTGTCTTGAATCTCCATGGAAAGGAAAATCCATATGTTATGTGGAAGACCTTGATATATCTATATCAAAGCAACAGTGACCATAGGAAATTGGCAGTCAAGGACAAGATTAGGAAAATCAAAATGGAGAAGGGTGACACAATCCAGAAATACCTGACCAAGTTCACTCAATGTTGAGATGAGCTTGGAAGTGTTGGGATTATTATGGATGATGATGAGTTGGTAAGCCTAGTACCTCTAGGCTTTCCAAAGATTTGGCTTAGTTACCAGGACTCTGTGAATGGGAGGGAGCAGTTAGCAAAGTGGAAGCAACTATGGTTAGATTTGGTACAAGAAGGGTTTTGGAAGAATACTAGGGATGGATCCTCATCCAAGACTGATGATGAAGAAAATTGTGCCTTGGATAGAAAGGAAAAAATGGGGAAGGGGAAGAAGTTCCATTCGAAATCCAACACTTGTAAATAAGGCAAGAAGCAAGACATCTCAATGGTGAAATTTTTAAACTTTCATGATCATGGACACTATGCCACAAATTGTCTACAAAAGAAGAAGAACAACAAGAAGGCTCCAAGAGCTACAGTGGGTGAATTTTTGGCATCACAGTTTGAGTTGGACTTATCTATCATCGCATGCATGGTGTCCAATGTTATGGGATCTATGTTGTACTTGGATAGTGGAGTATCTTTCAACATGACTAGAAACAAATAACTCTTTAGTAGCTTGGAGGAGAATAATATTCAAATGCTGATCGATATGGGTGATGAATAGAGGTATAAAACTATCGAGATTAGTACAATTACGTTCCAGAGAGACTCAGGTAAACCTTTCATATCAAAATATGTCATGTGTGTACCAGGTTTGAAAAATAATTTAGTTTGAGTTGCTACATTGGAGGATCTTGGATATGATGTGGTTTTAAATGAAGGATAGACATTCCTTCATCATAAAGCCACGAGAAAGTTAAAGAATATTTATTTTCATGTGAAGAACCTATACAAAATTGATGTAGATGGTTTCACAACATTGAGTAGTAAAGCAGATGAGGTGGTGAGCCAGAATACTGGTGAGTTATGGCACAAGAGGTTGGGTCATCTACACCACGGTGCTTTGAGGCTCATGCAACAAATTTCTACAGATCTTCTAAAGGGTACACTTGTGTAGAGAGACACATGAAAGGTTTGTACTATGGGGAAGTATACAAAGGCCACCTTTCATGAGAAGGAGAACCGATCAGTTGTAATCCTTGATAGAGTTCACTCAGATGTGTGTGGACCATTCTCAACAACTTCCATAACAAAGCACAAGTATTATGTGATTTTTGTTGATTATTTTTCTAGAAAGTGTTGGATTTTATTCATGCAGAAAAAGGATCAGACGTTCTCCAAATTTTGTGAGTTAAAATAACTTTTAGAGAAAGATATAAGGAGGAAGGTGAAGGCTCTAATGAGATAAAATGGTGGTGATTATATCTATAATGAATTCAAGAACTTCTTTGCCAAATAAGGAATTTAGAGATAATTGATTGCACCTCATAACCCACAATAGAATGGGGTTGCAAAAATAAAGAACAGAAAAATTGTGGGAGCAGCACGAGTTACGTTACACGATCAGGGCCTACCATTGCATCTTTGGGCAAAGGCATGCAACACAATGGTATTTGTGTAGAACCATAGTCCTCATTGGATACTTGGCATGAGTACACCAGAGGAGGATTTTTGAGGTAAGAAACTAGATGTTTCATATTTTAAAATTTTTGGCTCATTTTTTATTGCCATGTGACCAAAGATGGCAGGAAGAAGCTATAACCAATAGCATATATTAGGATATTTGTGGGGTAAAAGTATACTCCCCATAACTACCAGATGTATTTACCAGAAAAAAGGATGACAATTGTCAGGAGAGATGTTAAATTTGATGAGGAGAAAGTCATGGGAATGTCCCTTGAGAGGGAGCTTGACTTGCATGCTGAAGAGGAACTCTTAGTTCCAAAGGACAAACCTCAGCATGTGGATCAAACATAAGTAGAGGAAAAAAGAGTGGAAGAAACCACTCATGCAGATCCATCCACCAGAAATACTAGGAAGCGCATGAGAGAGACTGAAATATTGATTCTAGATGCAACAGAGAATGTAAGTGCACCTACATCATAGAGAAGGCAGAGAAGGTCATTGGAAAGGTATACTAGATACATGGCTCTTATGAGCGAGTGTATTATGACAAAAACATCCTCCTTTTAGGAAGTAGTGCAGCAAACGGTATGGGTTGATGCCATGGTTGAGGAGTATGACTCCATTATTAGAAATAGTGCATGGGAAGTGGTCCCAAGGCTAGTGGGGAAGTTAGTGGTCAGATCCAGGTGGATATATAAGGTGAAGTAATTAGCAGATGGAATGGTGGAGAAATACAAGTCTATATTTGTGACGAAAGGATTCTCACATGTGGACAGGGTTGACTATGAGGAAAATTTTTCACCAATTGCAAGGTACTCATTGATTATATCCGTCCTTGTAGTCTCAATGCAGATGGGGTGGAAGATACATCAAATGGATGTAAAGAAAACCTTTCCCAATGGAGTTATTGAGGAATAAGTGTACATTGAGCAGCCAGAAGGTTTTGAGACCTTTTACAGGGAGTTGCATGTATGTAGACTCAAGAGAGAATTGTATGGGCTGAAGCAAGCTCCTCATGCTTGTTACACTAGTATCAATAGCTATTTCACTGAGTTGGGCTCCACAAAGAGTGAAGTGGATGCGAGCCTATATTATATTGTGGTTGATGCTAATATTTTGATTATTTTACTTTATGTAGATGATCTGATACTAACAGGTGATGAGCAGCTCATAATCTCTTGCAAAGAGGATCTTGCAAGATAATTTGAGATGAAGGACATGGGTCTCTTGCACTATTTCCTTGTCTTGGAAATATGGAAAAGAGATGGGGAGCTATTTGTATCTCATGGAAAATATGCCAAGGAGATTTTGAGTAAGTTCCACATGGAGGGCAGTAAACCCATGGAAACTCGACTTACAGGAAACTAGAGGAAGGAGGATGCTACTTCAAGTGAGGTAGTGGATGCTACTGTTGATATGTAGCTTGTGGGTTCACTTACGTATTTGGTGAACACACGACCCGGCATATGATATGTAGTTAACCAACATATTCAAGATATGGTTAAGCCTAGAAAGATCTTTTGGAAAGCGAGGAAACATGTTTTGAGATATGTCAGGGGCACTATAGAGTATGGATTATGATACATATGGATATATAGAGTGAATCTTCAAGGATTCATTGATGCAGATTGGGGAAGCAGATGTAATATCCCAAAATAGGGACTGCTAGCAAGGCATTCCTGAAAAATGTATTTTCTAGGAATGGCTGTCACAGAATTTGAAATCAGCCCCTGGATCCCTTATATCTGAGTATCTAAGTCCTAAATCCAAGAGGAGATCAGAAACAAATCTTTCTAGGTGGGTTAAACAGATCTCCCACACCTAGGAAGGCTTGAAAACTACCCAAAGAAGGGACTGCAGCAATACAAAGAACACTGCCCATAAAATAATGTAGTTTTATATAGAAGTAGCAGTAGGCCAATATGACAGCTTAAAAATAGCTTATACAATGACAAATCAGATTTACAATGTAGCCCAATCAATGTACAGGAGAAAGATGGAGACTTTAATGGAGAAAAAGCCTCTAAAAGAGGTGTTGCATCAATATAATTCACTGTAAAGCCAAGAAAACATTATTTTAATGGATAAACAGTAGATGTGGGTTATAAATCAGATCTAGGATAGATCTGTGTACAAAATATTAGATCTATATCAGATTTTTACACTAGATTGTCTCTATTTTACATACCCCTTGGGGTTTTTAGCAAAACATGAAAGCACAAGAGTAGATCTGAGATCTACTGTAGCAGATCTACAGAATGATTCAGAAAATTTGAAGCAGATACATCAATGAATAGATCATATATGAAACATAGATGGATTATATGGCTAATCCATGGATCACCACAGTGTAAGGAAGGCTCCTTTACACTAGAGATCTCTCCTCCAAATAGTTGCCAAACACCCTGCAACTTCTCACTTGAAAAATAATGCAGTCCAGGGATAGAAACTATGTTTTGGCTTGATGTGGACTTTTTCCTGATGCCAAGGTATGGATATATAGCTCCAATGATCTAGGACACTCTTGCCAATGGGATAGAAGACTTTCCCAGTGAAAAGGGGTGCTAGATGTGCTTAGATATGCAGAGATCTATCCTCCACTTACTGCTGCTCACAAGGAAAACCAAACCCTCGACAGGATATTAGTTGGAAGAAGAAGCTTTTCCAAATGCCTTATAGTGGACTGATAAATGAAAGAATCTTCCAAGAGGCCTCTCAAGGAAAGAGGTGGGATTCCCAACCAGGAACACCCAGTGCTAAACAACACTATTTTCAGCTAAACAACCAGAGAATGAGAAGTGTCTAAATAGAAAAATCCTTCGAAGACAATATGTTCAACAACCCCTCTCATGCTACTCTCCTCTTTCATTTATAGGATGAAAGCCTTACAAAACCCTAAACCATCTCAAAGGTTTAGCTCCTTTCACATTTGAAACCTCCAATTAGATCTGCGTTTTTCATCTAGGTACATTGCATCTGGACAGTGCTGTAGATTTGATCCTATTGACCCAATAAATTGTCACAATCTGTTTTCACACATGAGGGATGTTTATTAAGGCAGCCCAGATTTAGCCTTGTTCACATTGGCATTGATTTATTTTTCTGTTTAAGGAGTTTAATTTTTCCTCCTTACAATTTTATTCTTGCAACAAGAAAATGAAAAAAAAATTGAATATTCCTACTAGCTTGTGATAATTAGGAATATTACAGTCCTCCCCTCCAAAATGTTGCTTGTCCTCAAGCAACTGATAAGGTGAGTGCTACAACCCATCTCCTCCTCTATTGGTGTCACAAACAAAGGATAAGCTTCTCTCATAAGCTAAGTGATCACCTAACTATCCATCCATGACTTGTCCCAACAATGTCCTCATGAGATGAAAATATCTCCTCCCATAAGGAAAAAATGAATCACATGAAAAAACCATGGTTTTCCCAATGCCCCCCCTGAAATATAAGATAGAAAGTACAGGGAGTGTAGTCATCCCATAGGGCACATGCATGCCTTCCCTCCTTCCTCCATTCATCCCCATGAAAATTACAAGCACATCATCAATATAGGGGATCAAAAAAATGTGCAAACAAACATAAATGTGTGCATATGGAGCTGGATCATAGTCCCACATGTGGAACCAGCACAGAGCATCCCCTTCCTGCATCAAACCAAGATGTGGTAAGTGGTTTTCCCACAACTTGCTGCCCAAGTCATCTCACTATTACAGAACATGTGAAATATATTTGGTGCCTTTGGGAAGCACCCATCATGAAAATAAATCTCCCTTTGCACATCAAGGGAGGGGCCAAATTCATAACTTTTAGTGGCCCAAAAATTTCCATGAGGTTTACAAAATATATTACTCCTTCTTGGAGTCATGGCCTGCAAACACATGGTGTCAGAATGCATGAAATAAGAATATAAAACACATGTACTAAGAACATGCTCTTCACCAAAAATCCTCCTCATATCAATGGAGTGGTGCATAGATCTACTCTCTTCTTCAAGGGAAGAAGGGGAAGGCTGATTTAACTCTTCCTTAGAGTCATGTTGTTGCTCCCACTCCACAAGGTCCATGCATCTTTGACAATGATGATATAGTTCTCTTTCAAAGCCCTCCCAATAATAGCTATTCAAAATGATATTGTTGAGCTTCATAGAATAAGTGTGGCTGAAATTGAACTCTTCATAAGCCCTCTGTAGTAACTTCTCCTTGAGCTTGGAAGCTCTATACAAGAAGATCATACCATGATTATAGATGACTCCATCAAGGATTGAATAGCTCCCTTCATGCAACCAGAAATCAAGAATCATGCAACTATGAAGATCCTTGGAATATTCCACCAACAATTGGGATTTCCAATAGGGATCTAATGTGCCCAAAAATGATAGTGTTGATAGAGTGTCATCGGAAGTGTATGCCATGTTTTTTTCCCTCTCCTTGACATTTCCCATGCAAAAGGTACAAGGTGGAAGGTTGCTAGTCCTTCCTTGCTACCCTCCTTGCTCATGCATATGCTCAATAGAAGATGGAAGTACTTGGAAGTTAGTATCCCATTGGAGGATCTCATGTATCCAAGACCTATTTGCTTTTGCCAAAGCATGCTTTTGAGACCACCATCTCTCTTCATGTATGGAAGAGTGCCCTTCAAGCAAGTTTGTCTTCTGATTCAAGTCTTGCCTTCCATGCTCCATGATGGTGTCATTCTTTCTCCTTGCAGCATATCTTCTCAACACAATTTGAGAGGTGAGAATAGATAAGGATTTCAAAGGAAAAATGATTTCCCTCTCTTTGTATCTCCCCCATAATCTCAGTGCTGTAGCATGGTATTCTAGTCCCTCCTCCCTTGGATCTATGAAAGGAGCATCAATGTATGAAACATCTTTCATCAAATCTGAATCAGGTGGTCCCCCAGATGACATACCAAAGGATAATTATGTCTCAGGGCTCATTCCCATGTGAAGAATAGATGAGAACATATCATGACTACTTCCACTATGCAAATCCATCTCTGATTTTTGTGTGGAAGTACCATGAAACTTGGAGATCCCTCTTAGTGGTGTAAGAGTGCCTCTGATTGGAGCATTTGCCCCATATTCTTATAGTGGATCAACTATGTGATCCCTCCTTTGTTCTGTCTTACTGTCTTCTTGCATATACACTTGCTGCTCATGTCTCCCATATGGAAGATCCTTAGGAATTCCTTGCAAAGGTGCAAGAATCCCTCTAGTGGAAGCCATTGCTTCATCTCCATCTCCAACTGAAAATAGATTCCCTCCTAATAGCACAGTGTTGGAGGAACTTCTATGCTCTCCCTCTCCCTTCTCCTCATTAGTGGAGAATGATTCATCATCAAGAGATACTTTTCCTTGAGCTCTTAGTGAAGAAGGAATCCTCATGTCTTCTCTTTGAGAAAAGAGATCTTGCTGAAATGGAGCCTTCACCTCTGGTAAATTGTGCAGCAAATTTTCAACCCCCTCAATAATGTTTAGGACTGGAGTTGGCTCCATGGAATATTCCAAATTATGTAGAGATTTTGATTTCTTAGGCTTGATCTGTTCCTCCTAAGAAGTCTTAGAATATCTCTCATCAAATCTTGTCTCTAGCCTCCTAGTGAATCTTGCATAAGAAGAAATGTTTCTCCCTTTCAAGGAAGAGAACTCAAACATCCACCAAGCATAACCTTCCAGTGAAGATGCAGCACTGCTACTCTCAAGGCTTCCTCTTCTGATACTTGATGCAGCTGAAAGTATGTGTCAAGCTTCTCTACTAGAGACTTGGCTGAGTCTTTAGGTGATCCATCAAATGTAGGTAGAAAGAATCTACCCAAGATGTGTTGCATGCACCCTTTCCTTCTACTGTAGCTGCTAGATCTTTCTTCTTTGAGTTGACATAACTCTAGGAAAATGAGATGCTCTTTGAATCTCTCTGATTGAGATTCATATTCTTGTAGATAATCACAAAGAGATTCCTCCTTTGGTGCTCCTCCTCTTCCTCCTCTCTTTGACAAGAAAGTAGGCATGCTACAATGTTGTGGATCAGATTGTGTGGCTGAATGCTCTCACACATCATATGAAGCAGTGGGGCTTCCTTTAGGTGCAAACCTTTTCAAAATATTTGTTTGTATTTCATTCCTTACTCCCCTGATTTCTTTCTTCAGCTCATGCATAGTTTGGAACAGAGTTTTAGAAAAATCTTTCCCAATCAATCTTCCAGATGAAGGGTTTGGACCCTTCACTTCTGTGTCTTTAGTGTAACCACATTTCTTCATCATTATTTTCCTCCCATTAAAATACATACTGGCTCTTCAAAAGAAAATCACAGGTTGTGCCAAGAAAGAGGCTTTGATACCACTGTAATATCCCAAAATAGGGACTGCTAGCAAGGCATGCCTGAAAAACACATTTTTAAGAATGGCTGATACAGAATATGAAATCAGCCCTTTGATCCCTTAGATATGAGTATCAAAGTCCTAAATCCAAGAGGATATGAGAAACAAATGTTTCTAGGCGAGTTAAACATATCTCCCACACCTAGGAAGGCTTGAAAACTACCCAAAGAAGGGATTGTAGCAATATAAAGAACACTTCCCAGAAAATAACGCAGTTTTAGATGGCAGTATTAGTAGGCCAATATGATAGCTTAAAAATAGCTTATAAAATGACAAATCAGATTTACAATGTAGCCCAATCAATGTACAAGAGAAAGATGGAGACTTTAATGGAGAAAAACCCTCTAAAATAGGTGTTGCATCAATATAATTCATTGTAAAGCCAAGACATCATTATTTTAATGGATAAACAGTAGATGTGGGTTACAAATAAGATCTAGGATAGATATTTGTACAAATTATTAGATCTATATCAGATATGTACACTAGATTGTATCTATTTTACATACCCCTTGGGGTTTTCAGCAAAACATGAAAGCACAAGAGTAGATCTAAGATCTACTATAGCAGATCTGCAAAATGATTCAGAAAATCTGAAGTAGATATATCAATGAATAGATCAGATCTGAAACATACATGGATTGGATGGCTAATCCATGGATCACCATAGCGTAAGGAAGGCTCCTTTACACTAGATATCTCTCCTCCAAATAGTTGCCAAACACCCTGCAACTTCTCACTTAGAAAATAACGCAGTCCAGGGATAGAAACTGCACTGTAGGCTTGATGTGGACTTTGGCTTGATGCCAAGGTATGGATTTGGAGCTCCAATTATATAGGACACTCTTGCCAATGGGATAGAAGACTTTCCCATTGAAAATGGGTGCTAGATGAGCATAGATCTACAGAGATCTATCCTCCACTTGCTACTACTCACAATGAAAACCAAACCCTCAACAAGATCTGAATTGTAGTTGGAAGAATAAGCTTGGCCAAATTCCTGATAGTGGACCAAGAAATGTAAGACTCTTCCAAGAGGAATCCCAAGGAAAGAGGTGGGATTCCTGACCAGGAACACCCAGTGCTAAATAGCACTATTCTCAGCTAAACAGCCAGAGAATGAGGAGTGTCTAAACAGAAAAATCCTTACAAGACAATATGTTCAACAATCCCTCTCAAGTTTCTCTCCTCTTTAATTTATAGGATGAAAGCTTTGCAAAAACCTAAACCATATCAAAGGTTTAGCTCCTTTCACATTTGAAACCTCCAACTAGATCTGCGTTGTTCGTCTAGGTACATTGCATCTGGACAGCGCTATAGATTTGGTCCTGTTGACCCAGTCAATTGTCACAATCCCTTTTCACACATGATGGATTTTTATTAAGGAAGCCTAGATTTAGCCTTGTTCACATGGGCATTGATTTATTTTGCTGTTTAAGGATTTTAATTTTTCCTCCTTACAATTTTATTCTTGCAATAAGAAAATGAAAACAAAATTGAATATTCCTATTAGCTTGTGCTAATTAGGAATATTACAGTGGACCATAAGACAGGAAGAGCACATCATGGGTCATCTTAAACATAGGATCGAAAGAATTTTCTTGCTACAACAGGAAGCAAAGATCAGTTACACTTAGTTCAGTTGAGGCAGAGTACATGGTAGCTAGTCAGGCTACATGCCAGGTCATCTAGATGATGAATATAATTGTTGGTTTGTTTGGTCATTAGAAGGATCCAACGATGATACATTATGATAAATATACTTTCATAAAACTCTAGGTTAATCTTGTATTCAATCACAGGTCCAAGCATATTGATATTTTGTATCACCATCTCAGAGATTGTGTTAAGAGGTGCATTATGCTGTTGCAGTACATTCCCACAGAGGATCAGGATGCAGTCACCTTGATAAAGGCACCAGCAAAGAGAAAATTCGAATACCACAGAGGCGGGATTGGGGAAGATGATAATCCCTTTCTTGTTGAGAAGGAGTGTTGAAAATCAACAAGAAAATGTGTGTCTAATTTATTTTTCCCTTAAATAAATTGGGCATTAAATTGTAATCTTATATCGTAACAACTTGTATCAATTAACTAAGTCAAAAATACTGAGTTAGCTCAAGAATTTCTAGTTTAGCGTAAAATGTGAGACATGTAGAGTGATTATATTATTTTGGGGGTCCAATTGCAGTTAATGAAAAAGTGTGGTGTGAGTGTAATTAGTTAACTCAAATTAATTCAGTTAAAATCAGTTTAACTAGTTCTAACTGAGTGATGAGCTAGTGAGAGGTCCAGTGAATTAAATTAGATTTATTTACAAGTAGTGATCAATTATATTACTGATGATTCTCTATTAATATCTACATGCATGTCAATTCTGATGAAGACCCATTTGAGACAAAGGTTAAAGGGAAGATAACTATCAGTTGTATTATTAGAAAATTTCCCGAGTGCAGTTATAAAGGCATAGGAAGCCCATGATGCATTGTGAAATAAAGGAAGGTTGGAATTCCTATGCAATAAGGATTTATTTCTGTAGGAATTGCATGAGCAAGGCAGGTTGGAGGAAGGCAAGGACTTGGCCAGTGTTTGTCCAATTTTTCCTAGATCGGTGTGAGATGATTGCTAGAGTGCAGGAGATTCTTGTGAGCAAGAATGCATTGTATTGTTTCATGATTCCTTGACTTATTATACCATAGAGATAGAGGGTTTTTAAGCAATTTCTTTCCCCAGGAATATCTTTTTTTGTGCGATTGATTTAATTCTTTCCCTTACTTGCATGTGATTGAGAGATCATGTTTTATATTCCAAAAATATTGTAGAAGGATTAAATATATTGTTTCAGTACATTACATGATCGAATTGAATCCATTCGTATAATTTCTACATAAGATTCATATCATTCCATGCCATGGAAATCACATGTAGCAATAGCTTAACTATGTAGACTGAGAATGCTAACAAACATCGAAACAAGCCATGCCATGACTAACACTAATTTGTAACTCAAATATAATGGCAACATATCCTATCGCCAAAATGTGTCCCACACAATACTACCAGACTTGTTGAGAAATCATACCTTGCAACATCATTAATCCTTTACTAGGAAATGCATTCAATCGTCTCAAGCAGTCAAAGATCCATAAGATCCATAACATGCCAAAAATTGGAAATCACACAATAATAGTTTAAATATGCACATTTAGCATTCTTACAAGACCATTTAAGTAAATCTATACCTCAATAACATATTGGAAACAATAGGTATTTTCAAGTCCCTCACAACCATGAGAATCATTAACATAACCATCTCATTATATACAACCATGAATAACACATTCATTTAAAATCAATGCTGATACATGCATTGTAATACCACATAACAATATCATTGACCATTCATAGTGAAACATATGCACAAGTAAGTATGATTATATAATTAACTAAAATGAGAGGCAACTAATTGAGGGACTTCAAATCTCCACCCAACAATTGGCCAAATCATTACAATATTTCTTATAGTTAACCACTCCCAAACCATATATTAAGTATGACGAGTTAGGTGCTCAAGGGATTCCACACAAATGTTGATCAACCAGATCACAGAAGGATCCAAAGCTCACAGTGTCTCCACATGTTTATAATATTCTGAACATAGTGTCTCGGCATATTTAATACTATAGAAAAACATAACCCACAATGTCTCCAACTATTCAAGAAGAGTCTAGAATACATAATGTTTCCACCTGATAAATCCTTTAAGTCTCTAAAACACATAGAGTCTCCACTATGATAAAAAATGATCCAAAGCATACATTATTTCCACCTGCTAACCTCTAAAGGTATCCAGAACACACAATTCCTACACCTACTCCTCTCGTGTCTTCAATTCACACCACGCTCGTTTGCATGCCCCCACTTTTGCATCAGTATGTTCCCCTTGTATTATTTTACTACGAGTCCTATCACAATTAAAATATTTCCATTCTTACTTACTATACATATCAACATATTTTCCATGTCTGTATGCTCCCGTTGGGCTAACCACTACCTTTCTTTCATCCCATTGGCCTACTTTGTTGCTAACTTCTGACCCACCTCTTGCGTGATAACCACAGCAACATGTCCCATGAGGAAAAAAGTTGTATGATGTTTCTTCTTTCCCTTAGGTAACCCATGCTTAACCTCCCTATGTTCTATGAAATCAATTAAACTCAATTAGAAAACTAGTATCACAATAAATGAGGTAGCCTGAGTTTAATCACTTCCCAAGCAACTCTTACTCCTAATACCTTTGAATCCATGTCCACTCATCCAACCAAGTAAATTATTACATTTCCACACCATTTGAATGAATTACAATTCATAGTGATATTTACAAGAGGGGTAGAAAAAAGGGTTATCAAAAAACCCACCCCCTTAGAGGAACACCATCATTGGTGTTCTATACTCGAACAAAAAATATGACGGTGAGCTTTACATACACAAATTTTTTTTATGTTTACTGATACAGTAAAAAATTTTTTTTTATGTTATATACCCTCATCTAATAATCCATTTCCCAAGTGACTTCATCTGGTCCAAATTGCTTCCATTGCACCTTGACCTACTCAATTTCTTGATTCTATAGCATGACTTGTCTCCAATCCAGAATGCACCATGACTTTGGGTGCCTTTAGGGAGCAAATTAAACACATTGCTTATGGGGGCATACCCAATGCATTTTTTATCCAAATGAGTATGCAAATGATTCTGAAAAATAAGTTCACTTTCCAAGTTATGGAATTCACTCATCTACTTAATCAATCCCTCAGTTGATCCGTTCCCATTCTACACAATTACTTACATTCCAAGTTCAGGAATACCCTTTTTTCTTCCTCAAATCCTCAAGATATTTCTCCCTTATCAAGACTTCCTCACATAGGAATAATCTTCTCAACCAAGTCGTACGCATGAATTTCTTGAATAACACATCACATGTATCATGGCATACCTCGTGGTGATCAATGCATATCATAGAGTTCTAATCTCACCATAATGGCATAGTTCTTGAAGTCTTTAGCTCCCTTACGTTGTTTCCACACATTCTGGTATTATTAAGCTAATATTGTTTTCTTTTCAGTCAAACTCATATATTTGTGCTAGCCATTTTAGTATTTCCCCTGCATCATAAGGATATGAGCCTTATGATATTTATTATGATATTTTTAAATCAAATTAAGCCATACTTTTATCAACGAATTATTTATGAGAATAAGCATAAAAATTCAATCAATTTAAACCACAACTTCAACAATGAAATTTTAAATTGGTAATTGATACTTATATTTATACTTACTCTTTTCTTTTGTTGGTTCCTGAGACCCACACTAGATTGTTCTATAATGCAGAGCCCAGGAACATCTGAGTGTGATTTTATTTGCTCCTATGTTTATCGAAATACTGAGTATCAAATCTCTTAGTCGCCATCTCATCATTATGGATATATTCCCTATGTTGAGAAACCCTTGAATATGTTATGTTGGCTTATGCCCTTTCAACCCAAGGATAGTCAAAATTAGGATGACCTAAAGGAAAAAAAAATCGTGTATTTACTTTTTCCTCTCTAAATTTGTTATGTAAATGGATGTGTAATTCAAACTTGAATCAGTTAATATAACTGAATTTTATTTCATGTTAAATATGCATTTATTTAATTTTCCCCTTTCAATCTCATAAAAAAGGGAAATTACATGAATAATTTCATCACAAACATTAAACCAAATTCTATACAGATATAATCTTCTCAATAGCCAAATGTGTATGAGTAAAAGCAATAAAATCAAAATAAAAAGTAATCCAAGAAATTATTCATCATTCACATTCAACCTCAATTATGTGTTCTTCAAGATAATATAAAGCATGTATGAAAATCCTTCCCATTATATTCAAATTTGTTTTTAATCATATAAATGTTTTCCAAAATCAAGGTTGAGGGAAAAACACCAAACATTAATTTATTTTGCTAGGTTGCATTTCCACTGATTTTCAGTAGGATCATTCATAACCCTTGGGTTTTCAATAAAAGGTTTGAAAATGTAAAATATGGATGAAATATGGAGAATCAGAACTTACCCAATTTAAAGAGGAAATTGAGAATTCCTTTAAACTGACCCAGTGGATGAATGGTCAATTAAGAATGTAACCATTAGAAAACACATAATTTTTAAATTTACCATTTCCTTGAAAAACCATTGTAAGAAATATCAATAAAGCCAATATAATATTCAAACTAACTTGATATATCTTGAAAAACTGAAACATGTTGAAGTTTGCAACAAGAAACAATGAAATTGGCATCCGGAAACAACATCCTTGATCCTAGTGAAAATTAAGCACCTACACTAGGTGGGGTCCACACAGTCTATTTTTAGGTGTATGTTTATTTTTATATTGGTTGAGAAAATTTGATTTATAGTGGAAGTCTATTTATAGATGTTGAGAAAATTCTATTTATAGATTATGTTCTATTTTTAGATGTATGTGCAAAGTCTATTTATAGATCGCATGTTTATTTATAGATGCATGTCGACTATTATTATCCCTTAATAATAGTTGGACAATAAATATTAATCTATTATCATGGAGAACTTGAAATTAGTTAACTCAAGTGGAAAACTAGTTAGATGAAGGAATTTCGAGTTCAAAGGTTGGACATGCAAGTGGACTTAGTTGTAACATTGTTGGATGTGTAGTTATGTGAGTTGAAAAATAATTTAACTTAGTTAAGTGAGTTAAAATTAGTTGTGCTAGTTGTAACTGAAGAGACACTAGTGAGAGATCAGTGAATTAAATATTAAATTAATTCACATGGAGTGATCTCACATGCAACTTAATATTTACTATTGTTAACTACATGCATGCCAGATTTAATGGAGATCCAGTTGAGAGGTAGGTGAAAGGGACATATGACTATCAGTTGTACTATTGGTTGCACTCTTTCAAGTCAAATAAACATTGAATATGCTCATGAGGATTGCATATTAATGGAGGGTATGATTGCATTGAATTGTTATTGGATTGCACAGTGGAGGTAGGCTGTCTGGAGGCAGTAAATTGTGCAAGGGATTTGCAAATTTCTTCATGGCAGTGTGAGACTATTGTATATTGTTATAAGAGCTCTTTGAGTAGAGTTTTGTATGAGATTGTTTCATGATCCATGATATATACATAATATATGATAATGAGGTTTTTAGCTTTAAGCTTTCCTGGTAAACATCTGTGTTATAGGTGAATGATCTTTCTTCATGTGGTTGCAAATTGGCGATTGTGTTTTAAATTTCCGCAAAGATTTTTATAGAAGTGATTATGTATTTAATAGTGGCATATAATTGTTAGATCAGGAGAATACAGGAAATACATAAGTTGTGTTATAAATTTTCTACATGGTATCAAAGCACAGAAGATTGAAATTTTGAAGCAAGAGCTAAGTTTGTTGGTGGAAACAGTTCGAATTTACTGTAAGAATTTCTTGGTGCGACAGTTGAGTAAACATTGAAATGGATTTCAATGGCTTGCGGCTATAGTATGCACTCGAGGGTAGAATATTTCTTTGAAGGGTAGGATGGAGGCGGTGCTTGAAGATAATGGCTTGAAGGAATTCATAGATAGAGATGTTCCTAAGCCTACCTCGACAAACGCTGAATTACTTGATGCATGGAAAAAGAAAGTAGCAAGGGAAAGGAGGATTCCGTTGGAAGGTGTACGAGACCACATTTTTTAAAGCCTTCATGGGAAAGCCACTCCATATGCTATGTGGATGGATTTGACGGATCTTTTACAAAGCAGTAACTGCCATAGGAAATTGGCGCTGAAAGATAAACTTAGGAAGATAAGGATGGAAAATAGTGACGTTATTCTGGTATACTTAACAAAGTTTGTCCAATGTAGCGATGAGCTTGGGAGTGTAGGAACAAGTGTTGCTGATGATAATTTGGTGAGTTTGGCTCTCTTGGGACTTCCTAAGAGTTGGCACAATTATGAAGACTATGTCCACAGATGAGAAAAACTACCGGATTGGGAACGACTGTGGTTGAATCTAGTGTAGGAGGAGTTCAGGCATAACACTAGAGATGGCTCTTCATCAAAGCTTGATGACAAAGATTATTTTTCTTTGGCTACCAAGGAAAAGAAGGGGAAGGGGAATAAATTCCATTCTAAATCTGAGGTCAGTGAAGATGGCAAGGAGCACAACATTTCCAAAGTGAAGTGTTTTCACTGTCACGAGTATGGACATATTGCCACAAATTGTCCACATAAGAAGAATAACAAGATGGTTGCTAGAGCTGCAACTAGTGAGGCTCTTGCCTTACAATTTAATATTTAATTCTCATTGATCGCATACATGGTGATAAGTGTATTGGGATTGGGGTGGTACTTGGATAGTGGTGCATACTTTCACATGACGGGAGATAAGAAAATTTTCAGTGACTTGGAGGAGAAATATCTCTAGATTCATATAGAGTTGGGAAATGATGGACGATACAGTGAGACTGGCATTGGTACCATTACTTTTCAGAGGGCATCAGGTAAAATCTTTCATTTAAAAGATTTTATGCATGTTTGAGATTTGAAGAAAAAATTAGTCTTAATCGCAATGTTAGAGGATAGAGGCTATGATGTTGTCTTTAGTGAAGGAAAAGTTTTCCTACGACACAAAGAAATAGGGCAAGCAAAGAATTTTGGGATTCAAGTTAAGAATCTCTATAGACTTTATGTTGATGGGATTTCTATAGAGATTCCTAATGTTGGGAAGTGTGAGAAAGCCATGCAATTGACCCTTGAGAGGGAGATGTATTTGCATGCATGTAAGAGTGAACCTCGGGATGTGGAGAAACTACAAGATGAGGATCACAGAGTGGGAGCAACCACTCATGCAAAAAAATTTCGAGCTATATGGGTAGAGGGAGTGCATGCAGTGATATCACCAGGTGAGAGGTGGGGCGACCTGAATGAGTAATCCCAAGAAGAAATTTCTGGGCATGATTCAGTGAGATGGTGTCGATCTCATGAATTGAACCTGGCTACGAGGAGCCCATAATAGATTAGTAGTAGGATTAGTTGGATTGATGCATTCAGATGTCGAGAGGACATGAAATCAAAGGGACAGTGTCAGATACTAGATGGCATATCGAAATTGAAAACAAGTGCAAAGTGCATGGCTGCAGAGGTCAACAGCGCAGTGGTTCCTTAAGACATGTGCAATTGGTACCAGCAAAATTTAGAATAATTTGATGACAGATGCATTATACTGATTCAATTGTTTGGAGGCTATTCAGTTTCAACAATGTTTCATGTGTGAGAAACAGTAGACAAGTGTTGCATACAAGAGTTGCAGGGTGCATTCATGGAGTTGCAGGGTGCATGCATGGAGTTGCAGGGCACATGTAAAGGTTGCAGGGACAATGCATGGAGTTTCATGTCGCATGCAAAGACATTCCTTTCTTGTTGAGAGGGAGTGTTGAAGTTTTCAACAAGAAATAGTGAAATTGGCATCCAGAAACAACATCCTTTATCCTAGTGAAAATTGAGCACCTACACTAGGTGGGGCCCACACAGGCTATTTTTAGGTGTATGTCTATTTTTAGAATGGTTGAAAAAATTATATTTATAGAAGAATTCTATTAATATATTTTGAGAAAAATATATTTATAGATGACGTTATATTTTTAGATGTATGTGCGAAGTCTATTTATAGATCGCATGTCTATTTATAGATGCATATCAACTACTATTATCCCTTAATAATAGTTGGACAATAAATATTAATCTATTCTCATGGAGCACTTGAAATCAATTAATTGAAGTGGAAAACAGTTAGCTGAAGGAATTTTGAGTTCAAAGGTTGGACATGCAAGTGGACTTGGTTGTAACAGAGTGATTCTAGTTGTAACAGAGTTAGATGTGTAGTTATGTGAGTTGTAAAGTAGTTTAACTTAGTTAAGTGAGTTAAAATAATTTTTGCTAGTTGTAATTGAAGAGACACTAGTGAGATATCAGTGAATTAAATATTAAATTAAGTCACGTGGAGTGATCTCACATGAAACTAAAGATTTACTACTGTTAACTACATGAATGTCAGATCCAGTGGAGACCTAGTTGAGAGGTAGGTGAAAGGGATAGATGACTATCAATTGTACTATATTGTGTTGCACTCTTGCAAGTCAAATACACATTGGATATGTTCATGAGGATTGAAAAGTCAAGGAGGGTATTATTGCATCGAATTGGTATTTTTAATTATATTGGATTGCGCAGTGGAGGCAGACTGTTTGGAGGTAGTAAATTTTGCAAGGGATTTGCAAATTTCTGCATGATAGTGTGAGACAATTGTATATTGCATTGAGAGCTCTTGGAGTAGAGTTTTGTATGATATTTTTTCATGATCCATTATATATAAATAATATATTATAGTGGGGTTTTTAGCTTTAAGCTTTCCAAGTAAACATCTGTGTTATGTGTGAATGATCTTTCTTCATGTCTTTGCAAATTGACTATCGTGTTTTAAATTTTCGAAAAAAATATTGTAGAAGCAATTTTGTACTTAACAGTGGCATATAATTGTTAGATCAAGAAAATGTAGGCAATACATAAGCTGTGTTATAAATTTTCTACAAAACAAACCATCATATTGATGTCAAAATTCATTTCATCTAATAATGTTCATATAATTCTACACAAATTTCATAACCGATCAACTTCACAACTTAAAATTCCATGAAAATTTCATAAACTTGTATTTCATTAGTATAAAACTTAAAAACATAAGTTGGTATGGAACATACATGGTTATAAATAGACATCCCAAGAGTTACTTTATAATTTTTCCCCGAAATTGCTTCAAGACATCCCAACAATTCACCAAACGTTTTGGTAGAGTTTCCCTTACATCCAATATTTTTTCCCCTTTACATTTCACAATGAGGCCTATATATAGGAACTCATGAGCTCAGAACCTACTCTAAAAAATTAGCGGTATTTCAAAATCAACCTAAAAATTGTTACAAAACTACCAACTGTATTGTAATTAGCTTCTTCTAGAATTTCTTAAAGGATTTGTTAGTTGTGGAGTGGACCCCACCAGATTTAGCTTTCATAGCACTTCTCTCTCTCTCTCTCTCTCTCTCTCTCTCTCTCTCTCTCTCTCTCTCTCTCTCTCTCTCTCTTTGTTGGCTGCTACATTCTTTCTCTCTCTCTTGGACATTGACTAGGATGAATGATAAATTATGTTGGGTGATACAATGGACATGGTGTTTATGGTGCCGATGGAGGGTTTGATGGTGCTACAGATGGTGATACCTATGGCGCTGGCACCAAACCATCTAGCCACAGTATGTGGTGATCCATTAGCACATCACATGACTTCTCATCTAATAATACCCTTCCCATACTCAAAAAAGGTTTATAATCTATTATTCCCTTCTCCTTGAAAAGGTTCTTTGGCATGAAGAAAAACTCAAAATTATTCTTGTTTAAATCCACGATACCCTTATCCAAGTCCTTTTTCCTTTCTTTCATGGTCTTTAGGTTGTTGACAAAAGACTCCTTGGGGTAAAAATTTCCACATTCATCAAAAAATGTCAAGAAACTATTGTTGTACAACTCCTCACACTTTCCTTTAAAATTTTGAATCTCTTCAATTATGTTTTATGCTCCCTTCTCTATTTTTGTAACCAGCTTGTACTTATTTCCTAGCTAGCCTGCTTTATCTACTATATGAGAGCAATCAATATTTTCCTTGGTGACCTTCTCTTTTGTCAAATGAATAAAGAAGTCCATGATTATTCTAGCCCTACACGAGGTCTTCCCAATGTTTCCTTTGAGCTCATAATTTCTGTATGGATTACATTGATCATTTCAATCTTATCATGTATCATCTCTAAATGCCCCCAAAGTTTTTTTACTAGACTTATGATGTTTTCCCAAATAATTTTCTTATATATTTTGAAAGATATTTTACTTGTTCTTTCTCCCTTCTGAGGAAACAACTGGGTTTCTAACCTCTTGATGTAATCCCTCACCAGTTTATGCTTTGCTTCAATAACTACCAATTCCTATGTCAACTTTGGGGAATATTATACCGCTTCAGAATCTTATAACATGCTCTAGGATTCCATTTATTCATTCAAATCATGAAAGAATTATCTCAGCTCCAGTTTTATGACATGTGGACCAATGGGACCAGCGCTTGTGTTGGGGTTACCTTGTTCTTCTTTGTTCCCTTTTGTATATACATCACCCTTTATAGAAGGTGAATATGCCATATTCTGGGTTGGTCTTTGTACCTAGAGGTAAATGAATGGTATGATGCCATGTATCAATAGGTTAGTGTGACAAGGTGGAAGTTATCCTCTTGGATTTCATGACTAATGAAGTTGACATTGGATTTGAAATTCAACTTAGAGTTTTTAGCACAAGCAACATAATTTAGTCGATAAGGATGCTTCCATAGCTTTTCTACTGTATGAAGCCAAACCATTTAATTGAAACTATGGGGTTGTTTGAGCTTTTCCTATGCTTGGTACAGTTCGATTTCAAGTAAGCTAAATTGGATTGAATTGCGAGACCTAGACCTCATGGTGGGAGAGTTGGAAAGCTTGCTTATATGTGGCTTATATTTTCAGAACTTGTGAACTTAAATATTACCAAATTTCGAAGCTACATGAGGGAGGACTAGAATTTATGATAATTAACCTAAAATAGGCTCTAATGCACCTTATATAGTGATTAGCACTAGAGGCATGCACAGTTGTTCTTGGGAGAGAAGTTCTAGTTTCCTAATGCTTACATCATCGAAGTACAAGTGGAGCTTCCATCTTAGACACGTGGAATTTTGGTTGGATTGGGAGCCACATGGTAGGATTTAGCTCATCTGGGATATGGGATCTTGAAAGCTCAATACATATCCGGAGTTTCCCAGGAAATGGCATTTGGCACCAACTGTGTGACTTTATGGTGCTAACTTACTAGCATCTCTCTTAAGTGGGACCATATTGACCATTGGATGAGATGAGCTCTCCATCATTGCATCTACAGGCATGCAAGTTTGTTATGGCATGGATGAAATCAGGGTGATGCATATCAATGGTCATACCAAGCCATGTGGTGAGTGACGGGGTGGGTGGAGTGGAGACATGGTAGCATATAGGGAAACAAAGTGATGGGGCTCACTAGGATGTATGGCATGCCTACGTGTTAGAGGAAGGGTGGTGATAGTGTGATGTATCATGTGGTGGATGAATCGGAAAATGGAACATGGGTGACGTGGAAGAGACATGTGATGACATTTTTCAAATGGTAGGCGACAGATTTTGAAACCTTTAAAGGCATGTGAGGAACTTATGGTTTCGACACATGGCCTCCTTTGAATGACCATCAGGTGTTATCGAATGTGAAAATTGATATCACGAGCTTTTATGGACCATCTGATATGTGGGCTCCTCTTTCATTCTATTGGGGTGACATGCATCTTCCTCCAACACCCCTTTGCATGGTTGTTCATTTTCCCTGACATAGCATGCCCGAGTAGAGTGCGCCCATCGATGATTCTAAGTGGTATTCCACACTAGTCACACCTGCTAGCCCTCTATATCCATGGGTCATGGGATGTGGTGTCGCAATGTTGCATTCACATGCCCAATATTTCTACTAGTACTCATGAATGACCACCTCTAAGGACGCTTGTTTGAGTGTTAAACACTAGTCTTGAAAATATTGGTAGGGGTGTTCTATTTGAAACCAAAAAATTCCTCGGCTCTACAATCATTGTGTGGTGTATATTATCCATAGTTCCTTGCAATTTTAGTTTCATATTTACTAAAAAATCTCCATGTAATCCATTTTTGAGCACTACAGGAATCCAAAGTACATATCGACCTATTACACACTACAAGAATCTATATCATGTCTCCACTTATTACGAATTTATGTGTCAAATTCTCCATGAAATATCCAACTATATCTATGTTTAAATCTAGATAATAGGAATCTAGGGAACATAGTGTCTCCATCTGCTAATAACTATGGGAATCCAAAGAACATAGTGTCTCTACCTCCAAATATAATGCTCCATGCAGTATTTATGTACAACTCCAAAAAAATCCCCCCTCATACTCACATCCCAGTGAGCATGGGCATATTTATCCTCTACCCATTTACTCATCTATCTAGGCCTAAAAGACTCCCATTCCAGGAAACCCACTTGTCCCAAGTTTTTCCTTTATGGGTTCCCATTAGCTACTCACCTCTCTAGGAAATTTATTTCTGAACAGGGTGATCATTAGAGTCCTATGGCCAAATACCCACTTGACATTCTCTAATGACATGTGCATGGATTCATATGGCCATGTACAAATATGGCGTGCTCCACTCCACTTCTCATGGAGTCTATATTCAAGGTACTAATTATGATTTTCTCCCATAAGATAAACAAGGCTCCACATGGTATAATTCTATCATGACACTCTTCTACCTGAGAAACTAGCTCCATGATTCCACTTGTGTCACAACATTTATTTCTCCATGAGATATACTAAAAATTTAAAACTAGAAGATTTAATTTCCCAACTTTGTTTCACTCATAATCCTTATCTCATAAGCACGATAACTTTAGTCATGTTTTTGGGCTCCTATACAGGTGTTGTTGATTTTTCATGCTGGTTTTGATCTCGCACCCCATTCTAACACTCTTCCTGCAACCTAAAATTTCAACCTAGAATTTAGAAGGGTCCAATTGGTTTATATAATTCATGTTATTGAAACACTCATCAATTCAGGAAGTTATCTTAGCCTCACACATTATTCATAAATTTATCAACTCATATATTTATAGATTTTAATGAAAAATTCATAAAGCCAATTTCTTTTGTATCCAATCCCATCATGTCATCACCCACGCTCTTGAGTTTGTGCATAAGAATTTTGAAAAGAATATGTTGCAAATGCACACATCCCATGATATGCACACACTATCAATTTCCACCCTTTATCATCTTCATTCATGAACACAACATAGGTCAGAAGTTTGAGCACAATAATCATGTTAGTTTACAACTAGAGGTCACTCTTGTTCACTTTCCTAATGGATGTTCCATGTGGCATGGAATCCATTAAAAAAGCTAATCATGCTCCACATTCATGGTAAGTAAAAATTATATTATCATGTCATTCAGGCAATGATCATATTTTTAAATATTAATCACTTATATTGTTTCTATGATGGTTTCACTGCTGGAACACCTAATCCTACATGGGTAGGTGTGGAATGCAAGAAGTCACAATGGAGTCCAAGTGACCTTGGAATATGAAACCAAGAGTCACACCATTGTACTATAAATATACATCTTTGTATAATGGAAAATAAGAAAGCCTCACGCTTATCTTTCATTGTGTGTTGAGTCTCTTGTGTGTGTGTTCATCTTCCTCATACACCATGTGTGTGCCTTAACATGGTGTTTAACATGGTATCAGAGCGGGCGATTGCTGGCCCTGCTCCAAATTGACTGAGCCATTTGTGTTTGTGGCCTGTGCATATCTGCAAAAATTCTTGACATTTTTTGCAGCACTCAAAGTTTTTGCAGCAATCAGAGTTTTTTCCGTCATTCAGAAGTGTTTTGGAGAAGGAGCAACATTCAGAAATTGGCAGCATTCAGCATTTGTTTTGAAGAAGAGCAGCAAGTAGCACTGCACATCTGAAGGTTTATTTCTTCCTGCAATCTCTAAATTTTAAATTTTGCATTTTGAAGAGCTGCTGGATATGATTTATATTGGGTTTCTGAACACGTTTCTGGGTTTTCACTGGAAATATTTCTGAGTTTTCATTGGAATATTTATGAGTTTCTGCAATTCTGCATTTTCCTGTTGCTGGGCTATTGGAAAAATTTCTGGGTTTTATTGGCAATGTAACTGTGCATTTGATGCATAGGAATTAAGTGCTAATTCTTGCACTTTCTCTATTTCTTTGGATTACATTCTTATATACATTTGAAGAAAAATAAATCTGTTGTGTGTTTGAAAGAAGAAAGAAAAATTCTCTTTATTTTCAAAGTTGAAATTGCTATTTCATGCTCTCTATTCTGTTTAATTTAAAAAAAATAAAATAAAAAAAAATAAAAAAAATCAAAATCAAAATCGGTTCAAATCTACCCGCGCTCTTGCTCTCTACACCCTTATTCAACTGTGCCCTTCTCTGTTCATGCACCCCTCTCATCATGGTCTCCGACCTTGCGCCCTTCACCATCGCCCTCGCCTCCCTACGGCATACACCATTCATCCTAACTCTGCTACTCACACTCGCCCATTCTACCCAGTCGCTCCCTAAACTCTACAATCAATCCCACATTCATCACTTAACAACTCTAACCCTCAACCCCTAAGCTACGCTGCTACAGCTTATCCTCCGCCCTCACCTGCTAACCCCCCTTGCCTCACTGCCTATCCTTCACTGCATTTTTTTACACCTACGCCTGCGCTCTTCTCCCATACCCGTCACTCCACGGCCGCAAACCCGCCCCCTCTCTGCATTACACTCCCTTACGCCTCTCCCACATCAACTCTGCCCTCCCTACGCACCTTATCACCCCACGCACATCATTACCACGACTTTCGGCTCCCATCGCTCTTAATTCCCCTCCCACCATTCGATTCCCCTCCCATTAATTCGATTCCCATGTTACATTAATCCACCCCCCCATTAATAAAACCCCCCACCATTTTAATAACCCCCCCCCCCCCTCCTCATTTTAAATCGTCCCTCCTCTCCCTTTTTAATTAATTTCTTCCCTTGTTTAATTTATTTAATTCCCCTCCTACTCCATTCCAATCTTAATTATTTATTAAAAAAGCCCCCTTCCCCATTTTAATTCCCATTTTAATTCCCATCTCAGTTAATTCCTTTATTTAATTTAATTCCCATTTTTTAATAAATCCCCTTCCCATTTTAATTTTTTAATATCCCCTCCTCTCCCATTAAAATTTCCTTCCCTTTTAATTCCCCTCATTTTTAATTATTCCCATTTTTTTAATTAATTTTTAATTAATTAAAAAAAAAAAAAAAAAAACAGCAGAGAGAGAGAGAGAAAGGAGAGAGTTATGAACAACAGAAAATGGAAAATGGCATATGAGGAGCACATGGACTGAAATTTGCAGATTTGCATTGTGATTTGTGACATTGATTTGAAGGGTGAATTTTTTGAAGAAATTGACACTTGAAGACAAGTTTGCCATCAGTTTTAAACAGCTCTTTGAAGAAAGAATTCAGCTGCCTTAAAGGCTTCTTGCACATGTTTTCAGCTACACATTTACACATATTTTTGCAGAGATATTGACATTGTATTTGCATCTTCTTCATAGTTGCAATTAGTATTTGAGTTGTTGGATTGTTGATTGCCCTCCATCATTTGAGGAGCACACTTTGTACTTTGAGAATTTCTTGAGTCATTTGTATTTCTTGTTGCATCACATTGTAAACGGGTGCATTTTCGGTTGTAGCCGACACCCTTTCATTTGTTGAGCCTAATTTGTTGAAAAATGGCTAAAATCAATGAGGCATTAGAGTTGTTGAATAGCCTCATTCATTCCAATGTTGATGACATGATAAAAATGAGCAAGGATGCTCTTTGTAAAATTCACAGTTGTTTGCTAGATGCACATGAAAAGATCGAGTTTTTGCAGTTGGAATCTCAGCTCCAACAAGACGAACTTCAGCAAAAGAGTCACCATTCTGAACCTGTTTCTGTTCAGAAGATTGAGAAGGACTCCCATCAGAAGAAAAAAGATAAAGTTCCAGTTGATCCTCATTCAGTTCCTTGTACTAGAGCAGATGTACATGCAGATGCAGCAGCTCAGCCTGCACTTCCTAAGCCCATCATCAGACCTTGGGAAGAGCTTGTCCACAACAAGCACAAAACTGGTCTTGGATATGACAAGGATGTGTCCTTTCATATTCCTACTCACAATAAACACATCATTTGTGGAGGTTGGATTCTCAGATGACAAGCTTCACCCAAATTGCTCCGCGCATCCTATCCCGCTTCCACAACAGATTGAGAAATTCCAACACTGTGATCGAGTTGGCCATATGAAAGATCACTGTTTTGATCTTCATCCATGCAAGCACTGTGGTCGGCACACTCATTCTTCAGACAGATGCTTCAAACACAAGCCTCCTGTAAGAACCAAGATTCATCTTGGATGGATCGCTTCTTGGCAATGGGCATCAGCAGCCAAGAAGATGTTTACGACACATGTTAGAACTTGTTCACGGATATTGAGCAAACTTGCAGTTGAGTTTTCGCCATCATCTCACCTTGTCCCTGACAGGGGGGGAAATGGTGGTCATGTACAAGCTTCGACGACAGATCAAGCGAGCCTGAGCCATAATCTCTCATTCCATGTTCAGAGTTGTAGCCAGCAGTTCAAGCGAGCCTGAGCCACAATTTGTCATTCCGGATTCAGAGATGTAGCCAGAGACACGGATGCCCATGAGCATGCCTTCGGTTGGTGGACAACCTTAAACCATCATCTTTGGTTGGTGGATAACCTAAAACCATCACAGGTAGTATACCTCCCTTCTTTTAGGTCGAAGGTCTCCCTTTCATATGAGGAACACTTCCTCTAGCAGAAACCTTCAGCTTAGCAGCCTTCAACTTCTTGCCAGCTTTGGTTGAGTTCCAGGAAATGCTTCAAAGCATTCCATAGTTGTTGGTAATCCTAAAACCATCACAGGTAGTAGACCTCCCTTCTTTTAGGTTGAAGGTCTCCCTTTTTTATGAGGGACAATTCCTCTAGCAGAAGCTTTCAACTTCTTGCCAGTTTTGGAAGAGTTCCGGGAACTGCAACAAGTTTTGCGTTCCAGTGTTTTTGGTCATCCTAAAACCACCTCTTTTTTCCAACATTTCAGAGAGTTGATTCAGCCCAAGTGCTGCCATGTATACTTTGCAGATTTGTATTACAACTCTTTCCTTGGACTCACACATACCCCTTCGGATTAAGGGGGGATGTTGGAACACCTAATCCTACATGGGTAGGTGTGGAATGCGAAAAGTCACAATGGAGTCCAAGTGACCTTGGAATATGAAACCAAGAGTCACACCATTGTACTATAAATGTACATCTTTGTATAATGGAAAATAAGAAAGCTACACACTTATCCTTCATTGTGTTGAGTCTCTTGTGTGTGTGTGTTTATCTTCCTCATACACCATGTGTGTGCTTCAACATGGTGTTTAACATA